>JBBPCS010051783.1:5885-47012 GCA_037974645.1 Hollardia meadi
GCTGCTGCCTGCTAATATGAAACATCGTCTCCTGTGAAGCCGACAGTGGTGGCCAGCAGAATAAGCTCAGGAGGTAATTGAGGTCTTTAGTCTGCAAACCATCGGAGTCTCTCTCAATGGCATTAGTCACCCAAAGTAATCAGACACAAAAGGATCATATCTGCAGCACTGCGGATTAAGACACTTTAGAAGTTGAATTTTTGTTTTAATCTTCTTAAAACGGCGCGACTTTTTGAGCGCTGGGACCTCCAGTGTTTCCTCAGCATTGTTGCTATAATCAGTCTGGACTATTCTGTTACCAGGAAATATCACAATAAGCCTTCTAACCTGCATTAACTGTGTCTGGCAGCACTGCCGTTTGCTCCGTCACCAGCAGTAATTGTCTGGAAAGTCTTGCAGCAGTAATTGCACGATGAACCGCTGTGTGTGTGTATATGTGTGTGTGTGGGGTTGTGGTGCTGGCTTGGCTTCCTCCCTCTGCATGTAAATTAGGGCCACATACACATTAGTTACGACTGACAGGAGCCACTGGGTAAAGGGCCTGCTGTGCTACGAGCGTTAGCATGTTAAGCTAACAGGCTAAATGGGCTGAGAGAGATCATCAACACGGATCAACACAAAATAAATGGAGACGATGAAGTATTACAAAGCTATACTGTACTGTACTATATTATACTGTACTGTATCCTAATGTACTGTAGAATGTTATGCTGTAATCTACTGTATTCTTATATACTGCACTATATCATGCTGCAATCTACTGTATTTGTACGCTAATTGTTTTATACTATACTGTACAATACTACATCACACTACACTGTACTGTAATACCATCAAATAGGAGTCTTCTAGCTTTTTAGACAAGCTGACGTTAGCTAATGTTTATGGAATAAATAGCTAAATTAACTATTATTTGCAACTCATTATCAAACAACTCATTGTTTGTTACAGAACAGCTTAACCCTTTAAACTCTGCAATAGAAATGGTTCGCACGTGAGTCCCTGGGTGTTTTTGCTTATTGAATCATAATCGTCTATGGCATATGAATAGCACAACATCTTTAAGGTGATTTCATGAATTTCGGGCTTTTCGCGTGTCATTTAACACCGTCCACATTTTATGAGTTTTAGGAGTTTTACAGGAAACGAAAACGTCAGGTGACTTTCGTCATGTGACATTCGTTGTCTTAGTCACATGGCCTACGGTCACAGTTTAGTTAGGTTTAGGCAACAAAACAACTTGGTTAGGTTTAGGGGGGAAAAAACCATCATGGTTTGGGTTAAAATCAGTTTAGTTATGTTACATATGTATCATAACTTATGTTACAACGGTCAATATCAACTTTCGGTTTCACACGGGACATGAACTCCGGTTTCCTGGGTCAAAATCTACTGCTTGTTTGACCCATCCACCACTTTCTCGCTCTTTATACTACGTCATCTTACACTGTTTACGCTATCGCATTCGCGCCCAAAAATTAATGAGAAAAGCCTAATGTGGACGGCGTTCAATGACACGCGAAACGACTTAAGCCACTGGCGTGTTATTCATTTTGTGAGACCAGGCTGTGTGACGACCTAAATGCAATGTTGGGTTAATTTTTATTAAAGGTTGTGTCGAGTCAGGATCACGTTAGCTCCTAGCTGTCAGGTACAGTCGCTGATAGGTGACACAAAGGGTTAAATTATATAGAATTTTCTACACGCTGGAGTTACTCAAGTGTGTTAAAATAGTAAAAACTGACGACCTGTTTTAGTGCTTTATTTACTCTTTTACAATGAAATGAAACCATGATGGCGATTCAAATGCTGTATATATATTCCAATGACACTGTCAGTCTGGTCATGTCTATATATGTGTTTATACTTCAGTAATTCACTTCCCTTCTTGTTCAGCCTTTTTCAGTTACTGCATACATATCGACTGTCCAATAGAGGCACCAGCCTTAATCAAGGGCAAGAATTTTGTATTTGTTGTTCAGCCAAAGATTAAAGCAGTTTTTGTTGTTTCTGACCAACAGAATGATGTGGAAATGGGGTGAGGTTAAACATAAGTTACCTCCATGAGGGAGACAAAAAACACCTTCCCAGAAAAGTCCTTGTTTTGCCAGAGAGAACTGGCAGTTTCATGGGAAGGAAACAGGCATAATTCTGGGATGAGAAGCGTAATATCTGTTGGTTTGGAAGAATTAAAAGTTACCATAGTTAGCAATTATTTCCAGCATGTTTTTGCAACTAATGAAACAATCATGTGTGGCATTAAGAGAGAAAAATGTCTGTGTTGAATTACGCTTGAAATGTTGCTGATGTTTTGACAAATACTTTTCCGTGTGATTGCTCCTGTCGCCAAATGTTTCAGTGATTTCTAGACAATAAAATTGGCTCCATCCTGATCGACAACAACACATGGCAATCTCAACATATTTAAACCCCCCAAAAAAGGCAGTTTTCTCAACATTTAGAAAATGCCTCATCATCACATGAGACAAACACAAAACCAAGTTGAGGAAAGAAAAGAAGAAGAAAAAAAGGGGTAAAAAAAAAGAAAAGGAAAGTACCTTTCTTGTGAGTAGCTTCATTTTTGGAGCCTTTGGGGTCTAATAAAAAAAAAAGATCAGAATTAAACACAGCATATTCTAACAACACGTTACCAACTATACGTTGTTTGTCCTCGTGAAGGAAAACAACCGCTTTTGTCTATCAAGGAGCAAACAAGACAGCAAGGCTCGATTATCTAAAGGTGTCGCACTGCTGCCAACACTCAGCGTGGGGTGAGTGTGTGGTAGTGGGGGAGACTTAGGAGGGGCAAGGAGGAGGAGAAGGAGTAGGGAGGCAACATACTGTGAAGGCAATAGCGGGAAGGAGGGATGCACGAGTCTGTAGAGGAAACACTCTACTGCCATACTGCAGCGGGCGGGGGAGGAGCGGCGATGCATTGAGATGAAGAGGAGGAGGGTTGCAATGCAGTTCTGTCAAGAGGAGCTGAAGTAGAACTAGCAAAATGCACTACAGGAGATGCAAGAGAGAGGAGGAAGAGGAGGAGGTGGGCAGGGAGAATGCAAAGACTACATGTCAAACTGGCTTCGTTTGAGGGTTACACTTTTATTAATTGTCTTTTGGGCAACAGGTTGCTGGTGAGTTGTATATTCCAGAATAACTCGACTGACTTCCAAATGAAATTAACCGGTCTGGTGACGAAAGTTCTCAAAATGGGCTCTTTGTCCCTGAAATGGAGCTGTAACCCCACAGGGATGGATAAATGATCTCCAAATCCTACTTCTTCCTTCAAATGGGCGCCATTAGTTTGGCTGAAATGGAGCCTGTCGGAATGACAAAAGGTTCTACTTCCACCCTCCCCCCCCCCCCCCCAAAAAATGTAAATCTTCAACCTCTTCAAAATGGGCCACATAATTTCAGTCATGCCTCAGAAAGGGGAACTTTTAGTCTCCAAAGAGGTTGATTTATAACAGAAAAATTCAGACTTGCCAGTGTCAAGGACTTGGAAGTTAAGGCCAAAGGATTCGTTGTTTCACAGTGACAAGGCCTTTGTGTTCACGCTTTCTGATCTACTGTGTCTGATGTATCATTGAACATCAGCGGCTTAGCGGCTAGAAAGTTCAAGCGAGTGCAAGAAGCAAAGACAAAGTTTTGCTGTCCTTTGATCAGCAGATGCTCAAACAAACCCACAACGCCTTTCACTCTTTATGGCAGTGAACAATACTCTCACATGACTACTGCACAAGGGTCTCACAGATGTCCAATCTATTCCGAACCTTTCTACAATCCGGAAATATCCTCATGTAAATGTTGAGGATGGGAAAGCTCATTTTAACCTTCAAACATTGAATGACTTTTGAGCAAATAATAACACATCTGTGTGTTTACAGCAAATATAGTTCTTTGCAATTAATTCCGAGCGCATACCAAGGCCCAACAGCCCTCTTATTGAAGCCTTAGCACAAACTACAGCGACTGGTGACACTCTGTTAGAATCCCTATTAACTTAGCTACACATTGGTGGTAGTTGCAGGTCTCTAGCGCTATTTGTTAGCATACAGCAGCCAGGAAAAGACTACCCCCCCTATGAAAACACATTGGATCCACACTAAATTGTACACACTCATCGATACCAGCCCTCTAAATATGCCTGAATCAAGATCCATCCATTATTCCCTGGAAAATTAAAGAAAATGTGGAAAAATGCATCGCAACCTTGCAACGTTAAAGAAAGATTAAAAATTCCTGGATCCGCCCCTTTATCCGGATCCGCTCCAAACTTAATGGGTTCTTCCTTGGCCCATGCCCCATCCTTCCACCAAGTTTCATGGAAGTTCATTCGGTAGTTTTTGCACAATCCTGGTGACAAACCAAACCAACCAACCAGCAAACGGACACGGGTGAAAACATAACCTCCTTGGCGAAGGTAACAAAAGTTAAAGATGTCAGCATCACCATCTTCCAGTGACTCCATACAGAGGAGATTTTTTTTCCCTTTCACAGCTCATATTTGTTGATTGATGTCCTATTTTGCCTCCAAACTGCATTGAACTGAGCAAACCGGGGCCTTGCCTCCTCTGCTGTACTTGACAACTGCCATTGTGAGGGATTGCGACTACGCCAAGTAGAACTCTGGCAGCGATATTGTAATCTGTCATTGTCAGCCCAAAAAAAAAAAGAAAGGGAAACGGCTCCTAAGATAGATGGAAAGTATTCGTTGTGACCATGAACTGTTGTAGACAGGTGACTTAAACTCTATAATCTGCCCGAATCCATGAAAGGCAATTTTTCCTCCCTCCTCCACATGCAGCAATCTCTCTGTGTCATGGCTAAGCCCGGGCTTAGCCCCGCGGCCAGCCAGCCTGTCGAACATCTGAGCACCTGATCCTGGCATTAAAACCACAGCAGCTTTGGTTTTCTGGGCTTTGCTTGGCTGGCAGCGGGGATCTCATAACGCAAGCTAATTACTAGCGCTGTGCAGAATCAATTCTCCTGGCTTTGCAGGGGAGGTTTAAAAACCTTGCTTTTGTGTTGGAAAACAAAGGTGCATTTTGTTAATTAAGGACAGAGATTTTCCCCTAAATGTTTGTTTTTTTTTTCTCTCTCTCCTCGCTGTGCTCCCAGGCTGTCTGCATCAGTGGACGATTAAACACGCCTGCTCTGTAAGAGAAAACAGGCGGCTCTCCGCCTTCGTGATTGTGTCACAGCGGTAAGCAATTATGCGTCAACCTCTCCATCAGGCCTTTTAGACCAATACGGTGGGCTTAAACCTTTTCTCCTCAAGCTTGTAATTAGAGGTGTGATGGGATTCCGCAGAAGGACTGAATGGCCTTTTATAAAGCAGTATTCCCCTCCTTATAAACTTATTAGCCATGGACCAGTGGACTGCAGAGGGACTAATGCAGCCGTCAATTGTTCTTACACATCCAAGATATGCCTTGAGCTAAAGAAGTTCCACATTTATTTTACTATCTTTAGATGAAGAAGAAACAACAACGATGAGGTATTTATAGCAAACCGTGAGACTGAGTTCATTCATGTTGACAACACGGCTCATTTGACAGTACTCTAATTATCAGCTTGTTCTTTCAGCTCGCGATGATACACAGATTTCATCTAAACAACCTTTGCTTCATTTCATTTGCCCGCTCATCTCGGACACCTTTCTCTCAGTCTCCCTTTCAGTCCGTCTTGACTGCCCTCCTACATTTGGCCGCCTTTCGCCATTACCCTATTCAATATTCCTCTCTTCGCTGCCCTTGCCGTTCCGCCACCTCCCGCTAGACGGTGAAGCGTGATCAATATTTTTGTCATAACTCAGGGGAGAGTCACCTCTGCGACGGCATTAAGATTCCTCGCTCTGTGCGATATAGTCCCCATCCAAATTTCCTGGCTTGGAAAGGATAGGGCCATTACCTAGAATACTAAAAGAGCCACGAGACCTTCCTCTGGGCAAGGATGTCCCTTCACGCCAGCGGATTTCTGTGTTGCATCCGTGCCTCTCGGAAAAATAAGGAGGAGGGAGTAGATATTGTATCTCAGAGCTGCTTATTCATGTCTGCTGCAAGTGTGATACATAACTGAGCCATACTGGAGCCCACTGGGAACTGTGTTAGCATCACTATCTGGCACTAAGCTTCGGGAAACATATTCTGTGTTTGCAGCGTGAGGCCCTGGATTGCACTTTTTGTCATCTGCAGTTTTCTCCCATCTCCTGTCGTAAGCAAATCCCTCCAAGTCAGTTAGCCATTTGCAAAGCCACCTTCCCTCCCTTTCCTTCACCCTCTTACCTCTTTCTCTCCCCCCTTCCTGACCCATTGTTTTTTTTTGTTCCCACCCGCAGCCATTCCTCCATCCCACACTCATTACCTTATGCCCATTAATCCCATTAAGTAGCCATTAAACAAGTGCTGATAACGCCAAATGAACGTCAAGCTCCGACTGCTAATAACTACAGTCCCACCTCGGCACGTTCAGCCCTGCCAAGGAGAGGAGGAGATGCGGAGGGTGTAGTGCAAAACAAGTGTAGTACATAATAGTGTGGCATTGTTTAGGAACAAGTACTGCAGCTGTGGAAAGAAAGAGAAAGAGGAAAGAGAGGAGGTGGAGAAGGATTATGTACATGTGCTCACGTCCACTTGCTCAGACAAAAAACAGGGCGTCAGTCAACAAAGAACTAAAGTGAGACAGTGGTGGATTCTCAAAGGAAGATTTTTTTTTTTACGCTGATCATGGCTGGGATTTAGGAGCAGAGAGGAGGGGAGAGCTTTGCCAAACCAACCGAGGGAGCAGCATGAAATGAAAGGATTGCGTCTGAAGAAGCAGACCCAAGCGAAGGCAGCCATAGTGGCTGTTCAAGAGAGCTGAAGATGAAAAACCTGCTGAAGTAGACCCGTGCAACCCTGAATTCAAGGTTGGCGACACATTCAGGGTCTTTTCAGGCACTGATGCCTGTCTTGCAGGGGGGGTGGAGGGAGAGGGATTTGAGTAGTGGCAGCGATAGATAGTCGGCTCACTAGCTAGCCCATTCTGGTTGAGCTTAAAATCAGAGGCTCGCTCGCGGTGGTCGTCCTCATTGCCGCTCGGTTTGAGTGATGAGGAAGGACAAGGTGATGGCAGAGGGAGAGGGGGAGTCGCAGCTGTAGTCTACCATTCATCAAGTGCACACACACACTCAGAGGCACGCAAATCACACAAACACTCTTACAGTACGCGGAAAAAGACATATACACACCTCTGCCTCGCTGGTTCTCCCTCTCATGCAGCTCATATACACACTCATTTATCTGTACAGCACCATGTGGCTCTTCATTACGAGGGAATAGTTGAACTGAAAGGCCTGGTGTTGAATACAGAGGAGGCCCGAGGAGGAGAGGGGGGGGGGGGGGTCAAAGGAGAGGCGAGGGGAGAGGATGCATGGGGTGATCACTGCTCTAATGACCTTGAATTTCATCCGTGCAGGAGGAAAATTGAAAAGACGAGGCAATAACAATGTTTAGGTTGGGATGAAGGAAAGATGGCAGGGTAAAAAAATAAATAGTCTGGCAAATAAAACAATGAAGAAACGAATAACGAAGGACATCCAAGTTAAATAATAATGGTAAATAATGTAAGAAAGATTGGAGCGAAAGTAATGAAAGGTAAAAAAAAAAAAAAAAAAAGCAGGTACAAACAGTAGAGAAAGGAACAAAGAAGAAGGGAAGAAAAATAGGAAAGGAGGAAGCAAGAAAAGGATAGAAACACGTGAGAATGATGGCAACAAAAATGATGGTATACTTAAAAATAATAAAAAGAGCAGGGAAGGAATCAATAAAGGTATCAAAACACAATGATTCACAATGAGTCAATGATTGAGGGATGGAAGAAAGGGCTCAATGAAGGGAAGAGAAAAGAGGAGGAAAAATACCAATAAAAGCATAAAAAACAGGAAGAGGTAATGAAAGAATGGATGAACTCGTGGATTATGAATGGCTTGTCCCAAATGTGTCAGGAGTATTTGCGCTGCTCTCTCACCTGCTAAATCAATCGGAAGCTTTTTTTTTGCCCACACAGTGGACCCGCGGTCCTGATCAGGGTGATTTCCTCTCATGCTGGCACATTTGTAGCTTCTGGCAAATCTCATCTATCCCCACCCCCGCCCTCCATCCACTGTTGCTACACGGCTAAATTAGCAGGGTTGGTGATGATTTGATGAGGTGCGTGTAAGCTATGTAGGCGAAAGAGAAGTGCAATCATCTTGCGTTTATTAAAACTATGCTTTCACCGTTCAGTACCTAGAACATTCTGCACACTCCATTTTAATGGTGGTTCATTAAGGCTGTTTGACATCACATGATTTGTTCCGAATCCCACAGTGCAGTGGACCAGCCCGTTCTCATCCCCAGCTTGTTATCGATGTTTTGTCTCGGCCCCTCGCGTCTCATCCAGATGCACAAGGATAGCTTTGGACACAAGGGTTTAATGTACCTGCAATGTAAAGCCCGCGTCAGTTTCAGGTGACTCAAACAGATGACGTAGTCCTTCCCAAAGCAAGAAAGTGCCAAGAGGGGTGGAGTGGTGGTTGAGTGCAGTGGTCACACACAAGACTTTCACGCAGAAGACCGGAGTCCCGTTTGAAACTAAGCATCACCAGACAGTTCCTAAACCTAACCAAGTAGGTTTTGTGCCTAAATTTAAACAACGTCACCGATGTTTTAACCAAAGTAACGTTGTGCATCAGGATAAGATGTGTGGGGTGCACGCCTTTGTGCGTCGCCCAGAGACGCTAAAGGGAAGGCTTAACGCGTCGGCCAGCGACGGCAAAGGGTACCTTGTGTATCTCGATAAGATGGGAGCAGTGCATGACAAAAAATGGTGACTTTTTTCTTCCTTTTTCTCCCAGAGTTTATAATGGAGCAGAGCTGTCCAGCTGTTTATTTCATGAATGTGATTAATGCAGTGGCATAGTTAGCTGGTAGGGGACACACACACCCACCCACACACAAAAGATAAACTGAATGAACGAGCAAGTCGAAGAGCTCACGCGATGCCACTCTGTCGACCCGACAGCCATGACAGTGAGTCTGAAAATCCACATTGGGCCTGCTAACAATGGCCCCTGACACTATTAGCTTAGCAGATTATATAAAAGATGTGCTCATCCTCCTGAGTATGTACGTCTTCATCACAGATTGGTTTGGTACACATCAAGCCAAACAACACAAGTAAACCTGTTTAAGAACATTAAGTATGTTTAGGTTAATTGTTTGTGTTCTGAAAGCTCACTGACGTCAACTGGAACATTGTTATTATTGTCTGCACATCTATCACACTGCAAAAAAGTACTTTGATTTTTTTAAATTTTTTATTACAGCACATTAGAAGAAGGGAAAAAAAACATAAAAGCCATGAATTCAAATAACTGTCATGTCTGCTTGTTTAAATCCTGATTTGTAAAGGTCAAAGCAGCACTATAGTCCCAGTAAATCACACTGGATTGTTGCCAACCAGAGCTGAGGTGGTCTCCATAATTGACTCGTGACGAGGCCTCACAAAACACCCGCACAAATCCTTGGCAGGTCAGGAAGGAGGAGCCGTATCAGCCGTTTTGCAGCCGCGGCAGGTTTAATAATACAAACTTAGTCACCCTCAAACCCCTCCACCCCTTGCATGAGCTGAGATACCCCACTTACAAAGATCACCATATAATAGGTGATGCCATTATGGGCTCAGGAAGAAAAAAAAAAAGCTCAATGGCAGCATTCATAAACATAAGCTGTTATTCACTGCTGAGCATTCAAGCAGTCCGTTCCTCTGTGTGATCAGTGTACAAAATATTAGGACACCTATTCATTTCCCGTTAAATCTGCTGTGAAGATAGAGGCGATCCAGACGGCCAATCAGTAACAAGACACATTACATCATCCTATCATCTCCAGTGGTCACGGCGATATTGTCAGAGCTCTGTGACTTCTAACGAAAACAAGAAAAAGTGCATCAAGACTAAATCAAATTCACCAAAGGACACAATGTTAAAATCTGAAACCCTCGAAGTGCCAAACCTCTGATGTACGTTTGTTTGAGCCGGACCAAGATCAATCTCATTTACAATTCCACTAATACAATTAGACTGGTGCAACGAAAGAGTATAATATTTTTACTTAAATGTTACCTCAAAGATACCACTTAAATAAAACTTTGAGGGAAAATACATGTAACTGTCTGTACTGACTGAGACAATGTCCATATCCAGAGCAACTTAAAATCACTACAGTTGATGTAGTGAGATAAAAAAGTACCCAAAAATTATAGTTCTTTGGTAAAAGTGAAAGTCACTTTTATGAATAGTATTTGAGCAAAAGTCTGTACCAAGGTCCGAATCAAGGTTCATGTTTTTGCTACATGGTATACATTTGTTTTGCTTTCACATTGCAATTATGCCAGCGAACTAGATCATAACATGACCCCCCCATGTGGGTTTCGTATCCCAATACTTGATACTGATTGGCGTGTCTGATGTTTGCGTTTGTTCAAATCAGTGACTGGTTCAAACCGGTGCGTAGCCTTCAATCGTCACATCCTCTTCGAAAAAACCTGGAAAGTGTCGGCATTTTTAATTTAGTTGTTATGTCGTCGGACCACATTTCTATTAAGAATGTGATCTCCTCCTCTCTCCATGTGCTCCCCCGGCTCATTTTTCCCTTTTTCAGTTTCCTGATGAGATGCTGCTGTAACTTCCTGTAACTGGTCCGAAAGTCTGAAAAATGTTTCCACACTAGACACGAACCGAACGACGGTTCAGTTTGATCCGGACCGAGACTGCCTTTTTTGTTGGACCAAGGTCTTAGTCATTTGGTCCAGACTGTGGTCTGGGGGAGGTTTCACACCTGGAATTTTGTTTTGGCTCAAACTGGAAAGTCTGACAGTCCGGACCAAATGGGTTAGGTGTGAAAGCACCCTTAAAATATCTGATATGAAACGTATAAAGTATCAAAGGTACAAACTAAATTATACATATACTTTTAAGTGTGTATATACTATAGACTATACTACTGGGTTGTCTGTGAAGCCAGGAGTAGCCTAAATGGCATTGTGAAATTCTGCTCCAAGATAATTGGAGCCCAGCAAAGAGACCTCTGGGAAAAACAGGTGGTCCTGAAGCAAGGACTCATCAGCCAACATGTTTTGTCCAGAGAATTCACTGTAACACCCTCCGGTCGGCGTTACAGTGTTCCTCTTAATAGGACAAACTGTTACTCCGAGTCCTTCATTCCTTCTACTATCAGGCCACTGAATGTATAGTCATTTGAAATGACTGTTTACGTTATTTACTTGATTCTTTACATGAATTATAACAAAATGTTCCTATTATTGATGCGTATGTTCATGTGTTGTCTCTGACATATAATTGCCTATGTGCTTCGGATTCTTATGCATGGGGTTGTATGGGCCGGGTAAGCTGCAAATTAATCTTCAAGATGTTTGAATCTGAATCTGAACTTGCGCTCTACCAAATATTGGCCTGGCTGATTATTGGATCCGACATTTGTCATTTTTCCGTCGCTCAAAATTGCACTTTATTACAGTAATTGAGTAAATGTACTTGGTTACAACCAATCACTGAGTAGATTAAGCTTTACTCTCCGGATCACAAGACGCAAGATTGTGTATATGTACACAGAGGATGGTGGAATATCACAAGGGTGCTAAGATTTTGTACACTCAGAACACAAAAATGACCTGACGAGTTAAAAATAGAAATGACTCACATCCATTCTGGAAATGACTATACGTCAGTGTTCAACGTGCAACAATGCTCAAATGTGACATTTATTTCCAATTCATGTTGGAAACCTCAAGGTCAAACTCGGGCCGATTCCAGTTTTTGTTTCTGTGAAATTTCTGTCTGCTCTAGTTACTGCAAAAATCATTTTTGGCAAGATGCCGTATCATTTTTTGTCAAACTTGTTGGATTATTCATACACTTAAATGAATATGCAGGGTTGCCCCAGTTCTCTAATGTCTTACAAATGTATTAATTTCCAGACGTTGTCCCTAATGTGCGAAAGTTTAATATAGAAACCTCTGACATGTGTCTTTATGGGCGCTTCCATTCAGGGAGAGGATACTAAATATTATATTATCATCATCACCATCGTCATGAAATCAAATTTAGCATGTGGGAGAGAGGCACATTACCTTGACCACCAAAACAAGCACTCAGGATAGTGTGTGGATACCAAGGAATGTAGCCAACTAGCACTGAGCCTAAAATATCTAATTGTGAATCTTGTTTTACAGTCTGATTGGGGGTTAAAAGTGCAGGGACAGGGTTTACGGAGTCTAACACCTAAAATTCTTTTTTTAACATGTTGAGCAATGGGCAGAATTACCTTTGTTCCACACTGCAAAGGGCAAATGAAAGATATTGACAGATTGAGAACAACCAAAATCAGTGAGATGATTAAACACAAAGCAACAGAATTTTAGTATCATCTATAAACTTTTCTTCTTTTTCCAATAAAACAAACTAATACAAACCTTTCTTGGCGATAACCTTGGCTAAACCCTTAAAAAGGCATTTAGAGAAAGTAATGAAATGCAGGAACAAGACATCACCATGTCTTTTCAGGGTATTGTTTGGCTACATTCCTGTCTTATCCGACTGAGTCTTGGTGGCAGGTCCTACCTTTAAAATTCGGTCGAATTCTGGCGTCGTAACCCGAGACTTTGCCCATGAGTTTGTCCAGGAACTCGGAGGGCGGCATCGGGGAGGTAGCCTTCCTCGCCGCAGCTTCTTTCGATGCTGCCAAGCTGGAAGACAGGAAGATAATTTGGTTAGAGAAGGAGGAAATAGAGAGAGAGAGAGGGAGGGAGGTGATCGGTGAAAAGTGAACTTTTGACAGGCGGAAAGATGAATGTGAGATTGGATTGTAGTCATAATACATCAGCAGTCTTTGTGCAAGTTGTTGGGTTTCACATCCAAAGTAATTCATCATCTACAACAGTGGCCTGGCAGTGTTACAACACCCAAGAGATAAAAGGTTCAAGGGTTAAAGGCCACAGCAGCCTGACAACTGTCTCCTCTGGACAAAACTGCTGAATTTGCTCAATTTGCATTAAATATGTCATGAAAAGTGCACCTGGAAACACATATCACTGGTTAATTCAAAAGTCCAATCAATTAAATCATCAAAAATTCAATTTCCTTTCTCTCCCAGCCCGTTCTCATCAGAGCAGTCGAATAGGTTGCTTATTCAAACGACCTCTAGTGGTCGTTGAAAGTATGACGGGAGCAAAGGAGGAAGTCAGGTGACGTATCGTCATATTCTGCAGGAGGAAGAGGTCGGGGGTGGATGGACCGGGCGTCTAAGTCGTGTGTATAACGTGTGTAGCTTTTTCTTGTAACTAATGCACCTATCTCTCCTGGGTCAACCCTGACCTCCACCCCGCATGGCACTTTCTCGCTTTGGAAAGTATGTCGCGCTACATCATTTGTTCAAGTCGTCTGAAACTGACACAAACGGCTTTACATTAAAGGTACATTAAACCCTTGTGCATCTCTGTCTTTTGCTAAATGGTATACATTGTACGTCTGGATGAGACGTGAGGGGCATCGATATCTGATGAGCTAAGGATAAGAACGGTCATACTGTATATGTGTTTTTTAGGGTATGAGGAGTGTTGTTCTCTCTGTAACTGATAGATCATTTGACTTCACTTGATTTCATGATGGAAATGATGGCACTCTTTCATGGGATCCATTACAGTGATAAAGAACAAAAAGAATGACATTTTTCTTACGCAGGAAAAAGTTACAAAAAGAAGCTCAAGGTGGACTGATGGCCAAATAAATCATATGACTTCCGTGGTTGCAGTTCACTTGATTTCATATTGGATCCCACACTGGGACAATAACATAGGAGGATCATTAAAAATGGTGATGATAATTTTGGAAAAGGTGTGTATTACGCCGTGGAACAAGCTAGTAAGGTGGCAAAATCAGCTTTCTTTTACATTTCTGAATGTATGTTATTATAAAATAAGAGGTTTAAATGCAATGAAAAGGTGTTTTTGAAACGGTATTTTGCATCAATCATTAAACACCATTCATTCATTGTTTATATTTTTTTATTCCCGGAGGTTATCCATGAACATGTCCACACCAGGGATTCAAAGAAGATTTATCATCATTTAATTCACTTTTATCTAATCTAATTAAAAAGTCATCTTTTACAGTCCACACTGACTGGAGTTTAATGCATTAGAGGTTATTACACACACACACACACACTTTCCTTAAAGTAGTTATTCAAACTAATGCTGTAATTCACTTAACCAGCTCGGTGTTCGGCTGAGTGCCACATTGATTTTACAATAAGGCCGCGGTATTTGAACAGTTGACTTCTCTACCCATCGTGCTCATTAGATGCTCTCTGCATAATGTTAAATCCCCAGTACGGCCTCACGCCCACAGATATACAATGACTCCAGTCAATAACACACACACACACACACACACACACTGTGAACACAGCTGATGGATCGAGCCAAACTATACGTGTATATTCTTTGGATTCCTGAGAAGCATTGTCAAGATTATATAAGTAAGAATGAATTAAAGAAAGATGGCAGCTAATTGGCTCCCTGGTTACCACAGCTGTAAAATATATTTGACTTGTTGTTTACAGTAAATGTCAAAGTCAGCTCGATATGCAGTGGGGTTCATTTGAGCGGTAATCCTGGGATTTAAAAAATTCAAGATCGATTGTTCTCTGTATTTTCTATCAGTTTACCAAGAACTGTTATTGTTCACTTATTGTTGCACACACACATGGATACACTTGCGAAGACCCTCACTGACACAGTGCATTCACAACCCTAAACCCAAAGTCTTATCCCTGACACAATCGTTTGCAGAGCAGAAAAATGTTTTATGTTAAAATCTTCCCTAAAATTGTCCCGACCTTCTGAGATGTCTTGACTTTGTAAGAAAAACCCTGAATTTAAAAAAAACCTGCAACGCATTCTCATCCCTGCTCATTACATATTGATGTTTTGTCATGCGTCCCTTGTGTCTTATCCAGACCCACAAGGTACCTTTTGGCATCACCGGTCGATGCGCTTAGCCTTTCCTTTAGCATCTCAGGCTAGCACCCTGCGTGTCTCATCCTGAAACACAAGGTCTAGGATAATTTAGTTAAGTTTAGGCCAAAAAAAACTATGTGGTTAGGTTTACAAAAAGATCAGTGATGTTTGGTTTTAAACGGGATGCAAACTCCGGTCTCCGGGGTGAAAGTCATGTGTGACCTTCCACTCCACACTTCGTCGTCTGTTCAGCTCGTCCAATACGCAGACGGCTTTACCTTGCAGGGACATTGAACCCTCTGGATGAGACGCGAGCTGACGAGCTGGGCATGAGAACGGGGCTGAAACCTCTCTTGAAAAATGTCCTGACTTTCATCAACTTTCTAAAAACATCTCGTCTTTCCAAAGTGTCCTCGAACTCGAGGTCTAAAAGTTAAGTAGATCCTCACAAAGATAGAAAGACACTCTCACGCCTACTTCCGATCACGCTCGTCTCACTGGATTTGTATTTTATAAACAGCAAAACATTTGATTTTGTTTATAACACTCAGGTTATTTTGGTAAGTCATAAATGTTTACGTCATCCCTCCGTTGTTATGATTCACTCATTCATTCAGGTGAAACGATGTGATCACCACTTATCGCTTTCAGTTCTTGTGTTACAAGCTGTATGAACATTTTAAGGAGGCGAGTGTTGGGATTTGAAATGAAATGCGTTGCTGCTTGAGTCAGATCGAAAGTGAAGTGACAGTGGCTTCATTCAGAGCGAGGACTGAGCTGACCCGTGACCTTACAGTGGGACTGCATTGGCAGCCACTTGTAGTGCAGTTTGTGTTTGATTGCATCATTTCTCGCTTGCGCCCTGAGGAAGAGCGTGGACAGCAGTGTGAGCCGGGCTATAAATACGCTGCTGTACTGACCCATTTCATTCGATTACAGCGTCACAATGAGCTTCTTAACCAGCAAGACGCAGGAAGTAGCCTTTTTACAGCCACTTTTATCCCAGAGTGATCATTTTATATCAGAACTGTTGGTAAAGTTACTTTTCAAAATTTTTAAATTAGTTGCTTCCTCTTTTTATGCTGCAGAATTTCGCTTTATTCCACTTCTATTTACGTCTTTAAACTCTGCTGGACCCACTTGATTGATGTCAAATTTTCTTACTATATCAAATATGTAAGGATGGATTTTCGGGAAGATGTCTTGGGCATCATTTTTACAGTTGTATATGAAAGAATATTCAGTGTGAATGTTTTAAAATTCATAGCTTCAGAATTGGAGCATGTAGCCAGAGAAGTTTAAACATTTAATCAAACGTGGAAGTGGAAAGACTGAAAACAGTCACAGTGCTAGTCTTTCACTTTGCTGATAAAAATCCACTTTGAACATTTGATCCAAAACATGACTCATAAAACTGTATAAATATGCATGAAAAATTCACGCAAAGCCTTATGGGAACTTTCCCCGACATGCATGGTTTATCTTGGTTGTGCCTGAACCAAACTTCCACTGAGTGACGGTAAGTTATGGGCTGTGTTTATGAGGAATAATTCATTTTGCCATTGGAACATTTTCACTTTGGAGCACTCAGACATACAGTGAAGCAGCAGTCGGCCTCAGCCATCAGGACTTCTTCCTCTCAGCTCGGCTATCAATGATTGAAAAAACATGAACTGGTTCTCGCTTTTCCTTTTTCTCTGCTTAAGTTTTTAGACTTTTTGGAGCACAGAAAGTCCGTGGAGTGACCAACAAGTGCATCTGACCGTCTTTGACTCCTGTAAGAGCAACACAGAGAGTTTGAAGTGGTGAATGTCAGAATGATAATTATTCTGCTGATGAGTGAGTGGGAGGAGAGCATCTCTCGTAAATTAAAGTGACAAATGATACAGTCGATCGCGCCTACATTTTCACCCTCTAAATGTAAAACCGCTAACCGTGGCTTTCAGTGTGGTAAATCGTGACGCGCGGCGTGATAAATGGCGCCATTAGCAATTCATAAACACGTAATGCAGTCAGCACTATCAGCAAACCGCCGATTGCAATCACGGTCCGCCGGATGAAGGAAAGAGGGAACTATGGAGCGGCCGTGGTCGGAAAACAAAATGAAACGGGACAAATGTACACACACACACGCACACACACACACACACACACACACACCCCGTTCTTCCAAGCATCTCATCACTGAAAAAAATTGGAAAACATATCAGGCAGGACACCAAGGAGACGGAGGGAGGAGGGTGAAGGAGGATGGTCACCCTGCCTGTCAGGTCACTGCTGCCTGCAGTGTCACATGACCTCCTTAACACACACACACACACACACACACTGGAGAGGCAGCTCTAATGCCGGACCCAGCCATGCAGCCTCTGTCTGTCTCTCTGCGGTGTTAAATGGCGACGACGCTGATGATGTGATAAACGACCATAAATCTTCACACTGATGATTTTTTTTCATCGATGATCACTGAGAATATTGATGACTTTACAACCTTATTTAAATAACATAAAGAGCGGTGTCGTGGTTCGATGTCTCATTAATGATGGTGATGATGATGAGTTACACTAACGAGCTAAATGCTGTGAAAACATCTTGACATCTTGTACGTCTTATAGCATGAAACACAATATAAGTGAAAGCTGCACTAATCAATATCTTTACAATATATTACCAATGGATCAAATGATGCATATTTATGTGATGGAGCTTTTTGGTGTTAAGGCACATTTACACACAGAACTAAGACTCTGACATAGCGGAGCATCCAGCAGCTAAGGTATCTTTTTTTTTTTTTTGGTGGTGGGGACCAAAATTAGAGCTAAAAGATAACTTTTTGCTAACACATTAGCCAAGTGCTACCATTGCTCAGAAGCACCCTTATTACAAGTTTGTGTGTGTGTGTGTGTGTGTGTGGGCATTATAAGTAATTTCAATATTCGACTATACATCATACAAATAATTGATAATTGAGTACTTGACTACTCGCAAAAAAAAAATCTAGTGTAAGAAAAGAGCCTGAAATTAACACACAATCGAAGTGCAGGTAGGCGTTGGGGTTAATCTACTTCTCTGCGCTGCACAGACTGTAGAGATCAGTGAAAGATATTCTATATCTATAATGTAAACAGCCATTAACTGTGTGGGTTACTGAGGTTTGCAGCGTTTATGAGACCTGTTTTTTAATGCAGTGAGGAGTGTAGCGCTGAGTGGAGCAGAAGTAAAAGACAAGCAGTAGGTTGTCAGTAGCAGTAAATGCACAGTGCAGGTTACAGTTTGTCTGCAGCTTCTCAAGGCCAAAGTGACGCTTCCGTGTGTTTGTTTCCCATCTGCTGGAAACATGAAGGCGGTGAGTCCCGAAGCAAGAACCGACTTCGCCCACGAGGAAAACAAAGGTCTCTTCTGTTCCCCCGACAACGGTCTGGAAACTGTAACCCTAACCCTAACCCATCATGACCTGAGACAATGTGTTTAGAGGTCATACGCTATGAAGTAAACTGTGCACAGTTTCTACTGTTGCTGTTCTTCACACTAATTCCACAATGTTCCCAGTAGATTATGGTTGCTGTAGTAAAAAAGGCATTTGTGAACCATACAGGAAGCTTGTGTTCACTTGTGTTCTTGTTGCTCTCAACTACAGCTGGATACAAGATATGTATTTATATGTGTCCATGTTAATTTCATTATAAAATGCGAGTACTCAAACTGTTCATTACTCCAGTACTTGAGTACTCATGCCCATCCAATACATATACATACTGTACACACACTGGGGGTGTTGCGATATACCGGTATTGACGACAACCATGAAACATTGATATCATGTTAATAATGCACATATGATAATATATAAATAATCCAGTGCAGATGTTACGACTTGTGGATATTTGGTTTATCTAATATCTGGTTTTCACTATTCATTAAGTGTAATTGTTCTTATTTTCCACTTTTGGTACAGTTTAATTAATTTGCCCAAAAAAGAGAAAACAAACACACAATAAACAAAGCTAATGACGAATTTGACTGACATTTTGTTTTTTCACATGTTCTATATATATTGCAATAATATTGCTATTTTGAATAATTTTGGCCACAATAATCATGTAGTGAAAATCAGACATTGTGACAGAACCTAGTACATACTAAACAAATAACTAAATAGCACTATAAATGGCTATATATCACCTTTGTCAAATAGTGTTATATAGAACCATTAGAGGTGCCACATAGCACCATTTTTACATGAATGTGTCAATCGCCCAAAAAACTTTCTAAGTAAATTTGACAATTATTTGAAGGGCATAAAGGAAGAAAAAACAGAAAATCTAATGAGCAGAACTGTCACAAGCTGTTTAAAACTCCTGTAATTGCAGCTATTTAAGTGAATAAATGATGTCTCCCACAGCTGATGGATGAGGCCGCGCTCTGCCTGTCTGTCTCTGCTGTGAAACCATGACGGCGACGCTCACGACGTTGTAATGATCATAAATCACAACACACATAATTGTTATAATCGACATGACTGATGATGTTTATGATCCGACTGAATCATTTAGAGGATCGATCATTGATCATAGCATCATAAAGCAGATCGTCATGTCACAGTGGTTATGATTTGGATAAAGGTTGCATGATTTGTTAGCTTGTCGATAAATATTTTGTAAATATGTTAATTATTTTCTTGCTCTATTTGTTCCTCCTCTTGTTTTATAATTGCTACCACCTTTTTTTAGGAACCATAAAGCACGAATAAAGCATCCTACACTGTCAGACGTTGCATCAGTTTGCATCAGTTTTAGTGAATCAATCCAGGTTTGGCTCACAGCGGAGGGGAGAGACACAGTTTGAGGGACTATATGACAAACAGTCTTGTAGCGTATTCGGGGTTTTGACTCAGTCTGTGGCCTCATGACTCAGTCCGAGTCCACTGGAAAAGAGCCAAATCTAGAACAAATAAACGTGCTGATCGAGGCGCGCTTCAGGCCAGCCGGGACGGAGATACATCAACGTTCTGTAACATTTGTGGCTTTTCGAGGTCTGAAATTTTGACCTTTAGTCGCAGACCTTCAGTTTTAAGAAAGTGGGTAATTTTTTTTAAATGCCAGCACACATCCAGCGTTTGTCACACCTCAAAGTTTCATCACAGTCGAGCCAGAGGTGTTGGAGATGACACGTATGAGAAATAATTTGAGATGGCAGCTCCTCACGGACGTCCAAATGAGGATTTATTGCAAAGTTTTTGAGTCTTACTCGCAGAAACACTTTAAGAGTCACCAGGAGAGAAATCAAACAGCCTAATGGAGTTTCAAACAAAGGTTACAGATCACACACGTCAGTGATGTTAGAAGTTGTGGGCCAGAGACGTGAGGGCAGCCGCAGTGAGCGGAGGGATGACTTTTCTTTTTATTTCCTGTCCGTCTGCTCGTCATCAGCGTCTTGCTCTGACAGCACGATGACAACTGAACCACTGAACAGCAAAACAGGGTTAAACTGCGGCTATCCACATTCCTCCTCCTCCCTGTCGTCCAATCTGACGTGATGTGATTTGACTCAGTGAGATGCTGATGTGGGATTCGAAATATGAAGCCAAAATTTTTAAAAAAAGATATTAGTTATTGTAATTTCTACGACTGATGATGCTTTTAAAAAAGACAAATAATCTGAAAATGTGCATTATTGCTACGATGACTCCGTATGAAAAAGCATTTGGCCGTTTTTGTGTGAACGCAGAGTCGACGGGACATTTTGTGGAGGCTCCTGTGTTTGATGAGCAGACTTCCCTCCAGTCGTCCTTGTTACGGTGACAGAAGGTCACATGTCTGCGGGCCGACGCTGCACTTTATGTCGTCACTCCTCTCAAATAAAAACAATCTGATCTTTGAGACCAAAAACATAAAAAATCTGTGCTTATTCCATATATGTTTATATTGCATATATTATATTATATATAGTTTTATTTTTATTTCTTGTATTACACTGTTCTTACGTCTATATTGGGTGGAATTCCTGTCTGTGTTTTACATCATGAGCGACCAGAATTTTTACTTAACAAGCAGAATTTACTGTATTATTCATGGTTGGATTGTATGGAAATGTAAAACAACAAATTCCCCAAATGTCTACAAAATGTTTTACTTTTCAAATAAAGCTACCTCGGTTTAAACCTGCAACCTGTGCTGACTGGGACGATTCACATGACTCCTCACTTTAAAAGCAATATTACTCAGCATGTTCGAACAGTGATATACAGCCAGGGCTACTTAGTGCCAGGGTGTACGTGAAAAGTAGCTGAACTGATTCGGAAAAAAATGAAATTGTGGTTTGATTAAAAAAGTGCATCTACCTTTTGAGAAGGTAGCAAGCGAGCAGAGGAGATGAAAAAGATTTTTAAAAATAACAGATAAATGGTTGAAACTTAGTTTTTCCTGCTCCAAGTGGGTGAAGTACGAATGCAAGCTGACGAGCTAAACTAAAATTGAGCAGTTGAAATATTATAACATCCACTATTATCTCCACTTTGATTCATATATATGATGAATAGTGGAATAAACTCCTGAAATCATCTCATCCCAGGTCGCCCTGCGCCTCTCGCGTCGTATCCAGACGTGCAAGGTACCCTTTGGCGTCTGTGTCTGATGCGCTAAGCTTCCCCTTTCCTGCATGTCTTATCCTGGTTTTCCTGAACCTGACCACGTCGTTACGTTTAAGAAAAGATCGGTGACATTTTGTTCAGTTTAGGCACAAAACCTACTTGGTTAGGTTCAGGAAATGACTGGTGACGCTTCGTTTTAAACGGGACGTGAACTCGGTGAAAGTCGTGTGTGTTTTTTTTAATTAGTGGCAAATGTGCTGATATTATATAACTTAAGATACTGAAAAAAACATTGTCCTGTAATGTATAGTGTCATTATATTATGCGTCTGTCTCCGGCTCTCATTCAGCTGAATTAAAATAGTTAAAATAGGGACTCCTGCAGGGCCTCAAACCTGAGGTTGGCTCAGGTGGAGCTCTGTCTGCCCTCAATAAACAATATTTCTCAGTCATTCAGTTTGTGAAGATATTTCACTCTGAAGTACACAAACACATCACATCTATCCTTGTATGAAACATGCAGCAGCTCTGAAATACCTTCTTAACTTAATCACATTTAGTCAAATTACGCCGAGCGTTATTGTGTTAACTGTGGAAATGATCAAAGATAACCGTGACCACTGAAATGAAATCAAACACATCTCCGTGAGTGATTACTCTGTTGTGATAATAAAGCTTTTAAAACATTTCACACCGACTGCTCGTGCTCCGCGGGTCACACAAGTGACTGATGAGAGCCAGGCAAGTGAAATCAATCAAATGATGACGATAGCTTGTCAATATCTTATCAGAGCGTTACAACCGCAGGAGAGTCAGTGCGGACAACTTGGAGAAACACACCATCTCTAAAGCGTCAATAATCAGATAATGGACCTCTGATGGCGTCTCCCAAAACTGGATCAATGAGAAGACGTCAGGTTTTTGAAGCCCATCGCACTTCTTCATCCAATTCTTTTCTCTGCAACAGCAAATTAGGTGGATCAGAGATTATCTCAGCGCCAATAATTCCCACCGCGACGTGACGGATCTCAGCTTAATCCTCTTTACAACGACGACAAGTGTGATAGGATCAAGCACCCGCAAAAAAAACAAACAAACACATTTTCTGTTGTTTGGGCATAGCGCTCGCCGCCGAGATGATACAACAAAGCATGAGATCCATGTGAAATTAGCAATGAGCAAACACACAGCTGGGCCGATGAGGGAGCAATCAGATTAGTCACAGACTGGGATTACACCAGTGAGTCCTCCACAAAGAGATCATTTCCCCCAGACGTGTAGCATGTGACAACGCTTCGGGCTGAATTACGCTGTCAAATTTAGAACGTGGGGGCGTCGGCCTGTGAGAGGGACCCCGGGCCCAGCTGTTGAACCCTGTTCAGACCCCTGACCTGACCCTCAATGTTCCCATGATCAAATACAGAGCGCTCAGCTAATCTAATCTCTAATTAACTGACTAGAACCCCAATTTGTGTCAATTAGTTTGTGATATTTTGAACTTTGAACAACTTTGTGTTATATTGTGCTCACATGCTGCATATTCCTAAATAAACAACAAAACTTGTCAACTCGTAAATATAAGAGAAGTTTTCTGCCCCGTAGCGTATGGATTCTTGACTTATGACTATTTGTTTAATAGGTCACAGTGACGTTGACCTTTGACCAAAAAAATCTAATCAGTTCATCCTTGAGTCCGAGTCGATATTTGCGCCAAATTCGAAGAAATTCCCTCAAGGTGTTCCTGAGATATTGCATTCACGAACATTAAATCTGGACTTTGTACAGCTCCGCTGCAGAGTCCAGTCTCAACCTCCAATCCTTACACATCATGAGTCTAACAAGGGAACTGAAATTAATGTCGTCTGAATCCAGGTGGGCTTTTGTTCCCCTTTGATTTGTCCCAGTAAGTTCAACTCAAGCACAAGAATGTGCAATAAGGTGGATTAAAAAATGATGCGCCTTGTCAACACCCTCGACCCATTTCTTCGATCGAACTGAAGCCATGCAACATCGTCTCCCTGCCACATGCATTCTTTTACCATGCTGCTGCATCAGCAAGAACGATCAATACTTCCAAAACAAGAGGTCAGCGCCACTGTCTCTCCCAAACCGTTAGCAGGTTCTCAGGTCAAAGGTCATTCGGATTATTGAGCCTGTTGGGAACAGCAGAGAGGTGAGAGACAACTGGGTAACGTACTGCTTCTTGGCACATGTCCCAGGTCATAAAAATCTCTGATAATAATAACAAGCTAATTATCAGGTAGGTTTTGGAGGCCGACGCGTCTCCACTTCCTCCCACTGTACAAAAATGAAGATAAGCTAAGCTGCTTTAATATTATTGCAGACAGCACACACTGTAAATGTGGCTGGCTCAGTTTACATCAACAAACCAGTTTTGTGCCGGAAACGCTACAAAGGGGTTGGGCTCAAATGCAGACAACAGAGGCAGATCTAATACAGTGCAATTATATATATATATATTTATTAAAAACAAAATATAAGGCTTACGAGAGGTAGAAGCAGGTGAGGGTCAAATGCAAGGAAACAATGTCCAAATGGGGCAAAATCCAAGAGGCAAATCTACAAGAGTACAACGGGAACAACGGCACACAGGGAACATGACAAACTGACAAACAAAGAGGGGGAGCACATGGACTTAAATACACAAGGGAAGGTTAACAAGACACAGCTGAAACACATGAGGGTCATCACAGGAGGCGGGAAAAGAACAAAGGGAGGCGGTGAAAAGCAGGACAAGACACAAGAGGAGAAAAACCTTCAAAATAAAACAGGAAACGACAAACTAGAAACTCAGACGCAAACACAGAAGGCAACAAACACAAGGAATATAAAGTAGAAACTCAAAACCATACAGCACTGAAACCGAAACACCAGTTAACAGAATATTCCACCTCCCACTCTGACAGACCGCAGATCAGCTTTAATAAAGAAAAAAACACAGGGCACAAAAAAACCCCTGCAGGACAGCATGAAGCATCTTACAGCATCCGCAGTGAAAAAAACAAGTTCTGCACTGTCTTCTGTGTGTTATATCATTGTTTCTCTCACCTGAAGAGACAATCTCTCCAGCTGTGGCTAGACCCAGGAAACGTCTTCATCGTGCTGAGTCAGTGGCTCCTCGAGGTCCAGATACAGTGTGACAGCCTCGACACCTCAGCAGCTACCATCAACAAAACAGCAGCAGCTGGAATCAACCTTTTTTTTTTTAATGGCTGACACTTTGACTTGTCGTCACAGGAATAACCTTTAACTCATGATACGGGTCGACCGGGGAAGCAATTATATACAGTATAATTAATAATCACATGAGACCTTCTCATTATAAGAAAGTCATCATGCCACAGTGAGCCTTCTCTCCAAGGCAGACATGGAACTAGATGGCACTTCGCTTGTGGTGCTCAAAGTGCCAAAAATGTATATTTGAAAACTATAATTACAGCCTCACGGTTGTATGCCTCCACACACAAATGAAGCTGCAATTTCCATCCATGTCTGTCCAGACTCATATAATATATGCAGTGAGGCGGCACAGAAGATCTGTACAATCTAATGCACCTTCTGTTCCTAAATTATGGTGTTGATGATGGCCAGAAAAGTGTTTTTTTTTTACAGAATATAGTGATGTCACAGTGAATTTGATCTTTTGGATTTAAAATATCACGACGTCATCTTTATTACGAGACATTTGTTTGAAATTTTGTCATAATTAGCGCGTGAATTCTTGAGGTATGATTAAAAAATGTGTTTAATAGATCACAGTGACCTTTGGACCTCAGACCAAAATCGAATCAGTTCATCCCTAAGGTCCGGTTGCTCAAGATAATCCACAGACCTCGTTGCGAGCAGTTTCATGGAGGAGCTATTTATATAAGGAAGTGTGCATCTACAATGGAAGAGAGGTTGCTAACTAAGCTAGCTAACGTTACAGCTCAGCCGAGGAGGACGGCGTTAATGTTTACATCCCGTCCTGTCACGAGCCTGAACCTCTCGTATTAATAGATGCACGTTTACTTCAGCGTTGTGATACGGTGTGGTTTCAGTAGACAGAAAATAGTTCCTCCATGAAACTGCTCACAACAAGGTCTGTGGATTATCTTGAGTAACCGGGTCATGATTTCTGTTCAGTTTTTCAAATATATCTTTTGGCACTTTGAGCAACGATTCAAGTGAAAATCCCACAACAAAGGCACTATTTCATGTTTGCACTCACTGTATTGTTGAATTCTTAAACATGCTCAGGTGTTTTCCACAGTACTTTCATTGCTTTTCAATATGTAAACACACACTTTCATAGACTAGACTGGGGCTACTGTGGATTCAAGCGTTTCACGATGGTCAGAAGCCATCCAAGGCCTTTCCATCTGCTTTTGTTGATCATGTTCCCCCCCTGAGCATCCCGTTCTCTGGGTTTCAGATTTGCTTTAATTATTTCAGATCAATGCTGGCCGTGGATACATTGAAGAGCCGAGTCCAAAGCTGAGGCAGCAAAGAAGAAGAAGGGAAAAACAGCTGAGTCGTCCTGTGCCAGCGTCTAATATGCACACAGCGAGGACAGCGGGGAGAAAGAGAAGCTGAGAGCGAGGTGTGGGCTAAGGCGAGGCGCCGATCATTATCCCTAAGTGTTCCTCATTATGTTCCTAAAGCCTCGGAAGACCTGAATCCCTAATTGATCTCATCCTGGCATTTAGTAACACCCAGGAAAGCAAAGGACTGCTCACTTCTCTGGCACTAACAGATAGGCTTCCTGGTGCGCCCCGCAAACACTCGCTCATCACTCTAAATGAAGGGCTGAGCTGCGTCACACACTCCGCTGCTGTAATAACACCAGAAACCACAGCAACAGAAAATAAAAAAAGATTCACAGGGCAGAAAGTCAAACTCTCTCAGCCTGATGTTTTTTTTACTGAACTCTTTGCAGAGCAGATCATCAGTTAAATGTTCAAACTTGCTGCAAACTTTATATTGGAAACTTTCTTCCTCACCCAGGATGCGCTGGAAAAAATTCCACATACATTCTGCTCACATGAATCACATGGATGGAGTTCATGTGTGCAAAATTCCTTGATATTTGTCATAAAAATCAATTAAATTGAATTGAATCGTATCAAAAAGTGAAGCCAAAGCAACAAATTAACTCCTGGGCCAATAAAAACTCTTGTTTCTCCCACTGCCGTGTACAGTTTTCTATGCAAATACTAACAGCCTGTGTGGTAAGACAAAGTTAGTTAAGACGTATGAGCACAAAACTGAAATAATCAAGTTCTTCAAACCAGATTTTAACATAAGGACCCTCTTCAAGCCAGCTCATCAGATATTGACGTTTTGTCACGGTCCCTCGCATCCCATCTAGACGCACAAGGCACCCTTTGGCGTCAGAGAGGGTTTAATGTAGCTGCAAAGTAAAGCCGTCCGCGTCAGTTTCCGACGACTTTAACATATCATGTAGCGCAACGTACTTTCCAAATCCAGAAAGTACCAAGAGGGGCGGAGGTCGGGCTTGAGTGGAGGGTCACACACACACGACTTTCACCCAGGAGACCAGAGTTCGTGTCCTGTTTGAAACCAAGCGTCACCAGTTATTTCCTGAACCTAACCTGTAGGTTTTGTGCCTGAACTTAACCAAAGTAACATCGGTCTTGTGTGTCAGGATAAGACGCGCAGGGTGCGAGTCTTTGTGCGCCGCCCGGAGACGCTAAAGAGAAGGCTTAGCATGTCATCCACGGACGCCAAAGGGTCTGTTGTGTGTTCCAACATTTAGCTGAATCTCTCAAGCAGATAGTAAAATGTGCGACTACATTGAAGGATTCATAAATTAAGATACACAAATAGGTAAACAGGACAGTTTGGGCTGAATAATAACGTCATACACATACAGTATATGAGCTGCTGTTCAGGTTTGGTGCAGTCCCGGTTGGGCAAAGCACAAACACTGACAGGGTTTAAGGTTTGAATTCTGCTGTGTTGTAAATGTATGTAGTCATGGTGCTGTGAGGCACTCTGGACACTCCAACTGTAATAAGTTTTATTTGATAATAAATTAAATTAAAAAGCTTCGAGGGCAAGATTAAAATGAAACTTGAAGTCTATATTTAAATTTCCAGACAGCACAAGTTGTCAGAGTGTTGGTCCCAGAGGGCTGGCACAGATATGATTTCTCAAGTTTCATATTCAGCTGTCCATATTCTAAACTCATTAAAAGATTTAATAACACATGCAAATAACAAGTAAATGCATAATTAGTCTGGAAATAATTTCTTCCCAACATTCTCTTTTATTGCTGTTATTGTGATTCTGAATTGGCTGAATTCTTTCATCATACTTCACTTTGTTCTTTCACTTTTAGAGATTTTAAAACCTCTTTTAAGGTGACGGCCACACAACAGTTTCGCACAATGGCACTTTACAATCAACAAATGATTTCTTCTCTGTCCCCAGGCTGCGTTCAGAGCTCAGGTTAAACTCGGCATTAGTTCTTCATTACTTTGGAATCTCTTTTTTAAACACCTTTAAAGGTCTTTTATGAAAGGAAACCTGCAGCTGTTTTATATACTCTACGTTATGGGTTTTTTTCTGGTATGGCCTGTATGTCGCTCTTTTATGTCCCTGCGTCGCTTTGTTTTTATGATTCTTGTTTATGTGAAACTGCTTTTATGCTGCCATCTTGACCAGGACTCCCTGAAAGGAAAGATCTTGTATTTTAATAGGTTGCAGGCTGCAGGTTCCTTTAACCATCACATCACCCTTTTTATGTCAACATAATAATCAAGTAACTTGTTGCTAAAACTAATATGAGTAACACGGCAGTGTCTTAAGTTAGAAACAAAACACCTTTTTTTTGCTTTTCGCTTGTCATTTAACACCGTCTGCATTGAGTTTTTCTCTGATTTTATTTGGCGCAAATGCGATAGAGAAAATAATGTGAGATGACGTCGTATAAAGAGCGAAAAAGTCCACAGTTGGAGGAGGCCGGGGTGGTGGACGGGTCAAACAAGCAGTGGACTTTGACCCGGGAGACCGGGGTTTGCGTCCCGTGTTAAGTTACGTAATGTTTTGACCTAATAAGTAACGTAAGTTAAGCGACGTACGTAACAAAACTAAACTGATTTTAACCCAAACCATGATGTTTATTTCATAAACCCAACCTTTTTATGCCTAAACTTAACCAAACTGCGACTGTAGGTCATGTGACTAAGACAACAAATGTCACATGACAAAAGTCACCTGGTCTTGTTGTTTCCTGCATGTGTGAAACTCTAATAATATGCAGACAGCCTTAAATGACATGTGAAAGTTAAGTTTTAAATGTCTGTTTTTTTTAAAGAGGGCAATTTATGACAAACACGACCTGACCAGAAAAACAAAACAAGCTTCATTTTAACAGTTTTTGAATTTTAACAACGCAAAAGTCTTGCTGGATGACGTGACAAGTAAAAAAAACAAACAGGAGACGATCATTAAGCTAAAAGAAAACACTTTCTTCCCGCTCTCTTTTTAAAAAATCTTCTGTTAAAACGCAACAAAACAAAACTTCTATCTGTCAAAACCTGCCTTCTGACTAAGAAATGCACCTCATCTCCCAACATTTCCAGGAATCCGCCTTCACTGCAACTGAGTTACGACGCTGAACGGTCATACTCTGTTATTTATGGTTCAAATCTGTCTCTGTCTGCTAATCAATAATGTATTATCATAGATCAAATTTTGGAAATGAACCTGCCCAGAAGTTAATTATTGTCGAGATGGTAGCGAACTCCACCGGAGCAGTCGATTGTTTTTCATTAGAGGACCTGGGAAAATTGATCACAGAGAAATAACATATATATAAATATATATGTTATGATTTGTTATGATGGGAGATGTGAGCGATAAATATCATCCGGGTACCTGCAGGACGAATGGAACAGCTTGAGGGCAGGTTCATAAATAACACAGTCGCTTTAATTTGGCTGAGGCAGGAGTGTATGCTCACTGACACTGGGGGGTTTCTGAGAGGGGCAGCTGGCAAGGGTGTGTGTGTGTGTGTGTGTGTGTGTGTGCTGAGTCTCCATCTTTCTGTAGTGTCCTTGAGCAACACGATAAATCCCAGCCAGTCTCGGAGCTTCTGTTCTGTAGCCGACCCTGAACCCTGACCCGACTTTCATGTTCGTGCAAGAAAACACGGATTCGTCCCTCCGGGGGGCATCAGGGGAGGATTGGAACAATTTAAATCAACTCTGCCTTCGAATGCATTTTGTTTTCCTGACAACTCAGAAAAATCTCTTAAGATCATTTTATAATCTTCGCTTCACTTTGTCACTTCTGCTTCTACTTACATTCATTATTCAGTAAGTTTCCCAGAAAGCCGGTGAACAACAACAGAGAAACTTGCAGCATAACAATCAGCTGCGTGTTGTCACGTCCCTCAACATGCTGCATTGCATTCTGGTCTATTAGGGGCTGCTGACTGTACTGAAATGGGTTTTAGCCCATATTCAAGAAAGCAATTAAGGCGGGGCAAATATCAATCAAACCGCATGATATAAGCCGAGGCAGTTCGGAGACCGTGACTGTTTACTGATGAGATAGTTATGAGTCCTTTCAATGCAGAAGCCTAATGTGAAAGAGCCACCTCGACTCCAAGTTACCTGTCCAAAAGTTAAAAGTGGAATATTCTTGCTTTGTTTCAGGTCAAGCCAAGTCTTGTTAAAATCCTGGATTCCATTTTTTTTTTCGTACCTTTGACTAAAAAACTTCTCGTCATCGAAAAGAAAAAACTATCACACGAGTCAAGTCGAGGTGAAGTCCTCAGTTTTGTCACTCAAGTCTCAAGCGTGCAGTTTTGGTATTTGCAATAAATCTGATATGATATAAAAGCAGCAACAGTTCCACCAAAGAAAAGACCTTTTTTCTCTCTCCAGTATATCAAGTGTGACCTTCACAAAAACAACCCAGAGACTCGTTTCTGTTCAATGCGCTCAGAGTTCTACGTCGAACTTATAATCTGGATGCAGGAAAAAACTGAGGCAAAGCTGCGACGTGACAGTAAATACTGATGACAGGCAACACTGAGTCACAACACTTATACAGCTAATGAATGCCAACAAGTAGAAATGTTACACTGAAGTGAAATATCACTCAAGGTAACATGACATTCCATTAAGTCATTCTGTCACAGCTCTGTTTTTTTCTTTTTCTTTTTTCTGACGTCTACGTGGAGGCTAACCTTTTATGAAACGAACACACTGCCGGGACATTCTGTCTTCTCTAAGTCACTCTCTGTAAAAGTAAAAGGCCAGTTTCAATCCTGCCGGTTCAGGATAAGGACCTTTATTTAATATCGACATCCTTAAAATAATTTAAGAAAGCGTACAAATGACCTTCTCTAAATCGTCAAATTTCAACATCAATTTATTTCATGAACTGGTTGGTTTAAATTACCCAATGATGTGATGAAGGTGTGTGTGTGTGTGTCATGGATGGCAGTGTGTAGGTACCCCCACATGCAGCTGCGTTTTCAAGGCCAGCTCAAGGTTACCCTCCAGCAGCAGACAAGGTAAACGGCTGCAGGCAAAACTGTATACATCGCCCTGCTAATAGAAATCATAGATTCTGCATGCATTTTCCCCTTGAACAGCTACTTGATGGTGTTGCATGTAAAGACCAGTGAAAGCAGCGTCCATATTTCAGGCCAGAGGTGAAATGTTTGAATAAGTGTTTATATGGACCGCTCGCTGTTTCCACTCCAGAGAGTTTTATTGAATATAGAAATCCATAGAGGGAAAAGGTCACTCGCTGCACATTTTGTTTGGGTGAAGATGTTGCATACTGAGGGCTGTTGTGTGCTTGCGTGCATGGTAACGATCGGTGCAAGCACCCTGAAATGTGAGAGTCGATCAATCTGTGTTATCGCAGGGAGGCGGACGTGAAAGGGGTGAAGAACGTAGCGAACGTCTCCGGAGAAGCTGAGCTCTTAAAACTTGGAGATGCTTTTATTTGATGCAGTTGCACTGCGACAAATGAAGCTGTGCAAAACACAAACGCCGTCTCTGCAAATCACCTCCAGCGTTTGAATTTTAAAAATCTTTTTTTTCCACTCCTGCACAACTGTGAGATCATAAATTCAAATTGTGTCTAAATCAGTGAATACAGATTTCCCTCGAGAGGAATTTGTGACAAACTGTACACATGCATGAACAAACATCTAGAAACATCCAAGAAAACACAAACGTGCTGCACGACTGTGGTAACCTCAAAAATTCTGCTGGCCCAACAAGAACCTCCTGTGTGGTAGAAAAGTAATAAGGCTGATATGTCGATGTCGGTTCATAGGCCTGTCAATCACTGTGACTGACTGGCTGGTTTTCCCTGATGGTCACGGTTTGTACGTTGGTGTTCTCTGACTGGTTTGATTAATCGCTCCGGCCTCGCTGGTCTGTGAAAGTGGACGATGTGCTGAAGGCCTGAGGGAACGCGTCATGTTCACCTTGTGCACTTCGAGTCTGTTCCTCTGCTGCGGATCAGATATGGACTGTGAGTAGTATGGCTCATATGTTGGGCTCGTCAGCAACAATTTACTGTGTTTCATGATTCATCAGTTTGTTAACATCTAGCTGCAGCACGTTTAGCTTAATGCCTAGTTCACACTACACGATTTTTAGCCCGATTTAGCCCCAGATCGGAGCCAAATGGCCATTTGATTGGCAGCCACCAATCGCTATGTGTGAACTCTTCAAAGACACGAGACAGCAAGTCGTGTGGTGTGAACTGCATTGAAATTTGTAACGATCACTGCTTAAGTGTCTATATGGTGACGTTACTCTTCTTCTGTGGAGAGTCGTACTTTACTTTGGTACAGGGAAGTCGCCTGCATGAGCCGTCGCAACTAGTTTTGAGTTATAAAGTGACTTTTGTGTGCTAAAACCATTACCTGTACCACAACAACGTCTACCCCGAATAAAGCCACAGCTGAGGGATGAAGTGTTCATCTGTTCCAATCTAACGATTCCCCGGAGCTCCCACATCTCTAAAAATTTGAAATATGGTTCTTCATTTTGTTCCTAAACTTATACCACTGGATTAACAAAGCCTTACTACATAGAAGTTGAGACGTGCTGGCAACAAAGGGAATTATCTCACCTCCTTGGTACTTTCTTTCACTCGTCGTGACAGGATTCACAGATTTAAACCTGAACACAAGATTAAAGGTTTGGTTGAGATGAATTTCCTGCAGGTCCAATCTCAATCTAAATCCTCAGCTCTCCTCCCCCGAGTCTTTGATGAATAACAGAGAGAGAGAGAGAGAGGGTAGAGATGTGCGAACATTAAATGTGTATTCATCAGGTCTTGCCCCGGACATTGACAGGCTAATCAATGTTTAGTAATAAGGCTGAATGTGGAATGAGGTTTGATGGGGGGGTTCTGGGTGGAAATGGAGGAGAGAGAGATATCAATTAAGCAGGGAACTGCCGAGTCCCGGTCTGAGGAGCTGAGACGGCAATATCCCGACTCAGGTTCATTAACTAAACAGTGTGTACTGAATGCAAAACTCCTTCAAACACCGCAACCCATCCCAACTGTAAACGGCCACCTTATTCAAAGGAAATGAGGGAGTCGCTGCAGCAGGTAGAAAAACGCCTTTGATAGTTCACATAATGAAATACCTCCGAGGCCGAGCAGGGAAATAATACCCGCACGTGATGCGATGGAGCCAAACGTGCTGGGTGCCAACAGGCAAAGCATGACCCAAACCCATTAACAAATTACATTGTGAGGTATTTGCATACAATATGCATTCAATGCAAATTGGGAGAAACAGTGGGTAAAAGTAAAAAGGGCTTATACTTGCTGTTTGTTACCAATATGGAAACAAATATATATGTATAGGAATTTCAAAAATCTGGAGGATGTTTGCATCTAAGTGGACACCCAAGTCCCCTTTTGGACGCCTCTTTGGTAAACTTGATATAATGACCTCTAAGGTGCCCCAATACATAAGACAATGTTATGAAGTGCAAGTTCTTGGGAATACAGAAACAACTGTGCTTCTTAAAGAAATTTAAGAAGGCAAATTTCCGATGCCAAGTTCTTGTTAACTTCTACAGACTGGAAGCATCACTAATTGGTTCATGCACGGCCCAAGAGAGGGAGGCTCTGCAGTGGGTGATTAAAACCGCCCAGAACATCACTGGTACACATCTACTGGGCATCAGTGATACCAAAGGATACTAAAAGACAACATCCAACCCAGCCACAGCCTGTTCACCCTGCTGCCACCTGGCAACAGATACAGAAGTATCCGCTGCCATACCACCAGACTACAGTACAGCTATTTTTTGTGTGTCGCTTAGGGAACTACTATGTACAATTCATTATGTAATCTTGTGTAATATAATGACCATTAAACTTCTTAAATCTTGAATCGAGGATGCCTTTCCAGTGGAGAACATGTGATGCAATACCCTACATGCTGGAAAATTACTTGGCCTCCATGCAGCCCAGTCACCACAATAAAATGTTGATACTGTACGTTTCTGCAAACCACAGATATGTCAGTTTTGTGTCGGGACGCACAATAAATAACTACCCGATAAATTATCGGCCCATTAATGGAAAATATCATTCAATTACCATTCAATTTATTACGTTTTATTGCAATAATGTACACAAGGTAATATATTGTTTCATTGGCCTGTGTTAGAGTCTAATGGCTGAAGATAGATTACAACACTGCCCTCTAGCTCTCAGGGGTTAAAACACAAAATTAACCTCCGTCTCAAATCTTTGCATGTAAAAAAAAAAATCTATTTACTGTTTCTGGGAATCAATACAGTATCACAAATCATAATATCGCTGATATTTTCTTACAGCACTACTTAACAAGCACAGTATCTACACTCTGCAGTACAGTAGGCGGTGGTATGTACCTTTAAAGTGCACCACGTTGTTAAAGCCAAACATGTCGCCGGTGTGGACGTTTGTTACAGTTTCAGAGGAAGACAACATGATTGTAATTTGCAAAATATGTTCCACAACACAACAAATCTGATTAAAGCTATGGAATATTAAATCATCCATCTTTGCTCACTAGATCTCCCCCACAGGTGTGAGTAGACTACAGGTTATGAACTTCAATACGTGAAATTATCTAATCGGCATTGGCCATGAGAAGCAGGTAAATATCGGTATCGGTGTTTTAAGTTTCACCTTTATCACATTAACATTCCTAAAAATCCACGTGGTAACAGGTGGAGGGGGTGGTGGTGACACCAAGCAAGAAAACACTGTTTGAAACCACTTCAACCAACCAAAAAACCGGCTCATTTTAGCAAACGTTTTGACATCAAAAGCAGGTATTTTGAACAGCAGAGCTTCCAGCCATGTTTGTGGTGACAAAAACAGGTATTTTAGTGCAACATATGATCTTTTCCTAACCCTAACCAAGTGGTTTATGTCCCTAAAGCTAACCAGACCTTAAGTGCAGCGTTGCCGTGCAGGTACATTAAAGCATCACTCTACTTTTGTGTTTTCATAAAGTTTGGCGAACTGCAAGGGCCAGATTTGAAAAGAACGGTCCAAATTAATGAAGCAGATCCAAGATATTGTGGTGACTTTTAGCGTGGCAAGTGTCGCCTCTGCACCTTAAAGATGTCTTATTATATCCTGCCTGCTTGGTAAACATCTTTTCAAAGTCCGAGATAACCCAAATCATGTCATCGGGGTTGAACAACAGGCTAAATCGTTCTCCCTGTAGTTAAAATGAGCTCCACCTTCACCAGCAACAGTAGCCTAATAATTCAAAACGCAGGACTTTTACATTCAGTAACAGAATACTTCTTCCATCACTCTGTTAGTCATTGTGCAGAATTATAAATTAGCACAGAAAATGCAGACTTTATAAAACAAATAATTCACGTTTCCTTGTCTCTTACTCATGTTCCCAGGAGGGTGATTTAAGACCAGTACAGGGCAGTGACATCACTCTTTATTAAATGCTTTCACCTTATCCATGATGCAGTCGGCGTCCAAGATACTCCTCTCTACACTCCTCTAATGTCCATCTGATCAATCGACCTCTAATGATGCAGAAACGTCTTCAAAACAAGCCTAAAATATACATTTCTCTGTGGTTTTTCTCCAGTTTCACTTAAATAATTTCAAACTGCCCACTAGACTTACAAAACACACCCACCAGCCCCTTTTAGGTCACACTGGATGGGAGCGCTGACAGTGTTAACAAGCACCACAATCACCGACCGTCCACCCGTTCTGTTTACAAGGATTTCACCGCCAACACAAAATTCACAACCACCAAATCTGCTCATCATGAATCCGTTCAAAAGCAATTTCCCCAACAAAATGATGGCTTCAACTTCACGTTTTCGGGCCCTTCGACCACCGGATTTGGTCGCTGGAGGGTCCTGCATACTGAATGTAAGACGGCCTTGATGAATAGGCAACTTTGGAGGCAGCAGCAGGGATGAGTAAATGTTGCTTCCAGCAGGGAGGGAAGCTGGAGATGACCTCAAAATCAACATGGGGGGAAAAAAGGGGGGAAATATGCTAAACCACGGCTGACTGAAGCTGCTGGCAGAAGACCTAATTTAAAATATGACGTATGTGGCAACAGAAAAACAACACGTTTGAACACTGCACATTTTTGTTGTTTTCTTGTTTCTTGGTGTGTGTTTTTTTCTTTTGGGTGGGGGGGTTGCTTCATGTAGGCTACAAGCAGTGCAGCAGCTGTTCATCAGTTAAGGGATTGCTTGTCATTAAAGAAGAAATTACAACCCAAAACTCATTCAAAATGATTGAATAAAACGAGGGAAAACAGGCACTGTAAACCAACCATGCTTCACATTTATGTTGTTTTCAGGACAGAAAAAAACCCTCCTCACACTGGCTGACATGACCCTCAGGGGCTAAAACGTCATTTGTTATGGCAAATCTAAAAGCCAAAACGACCCCCCCCCCCCCCTGAGTCTCTCCACATGCCTGTTGACATTCTGCAAAAGCGCCACACGAAGGCAGACCGCCCGCTAGTGGTCGCCATTGGCTCCCCACACGACCCTGCCTGGGCCGACTTCATGCAACTCACCAGTACGTGCAGGCTGATGCGCACATGAGCAACAACACGCACGACCCAACTTTCTGAGAGAAGCTCTGATTTTCACGCACGTCCCAAACGGCAGCAAAGCAATAAAAATGCAAATTCCAGCGTTAAGGAAGGCCACAGAAATCCCACACACATCATTATTTTTCACGAGTCCAGCTCATTTCATGCCTCTGCTTACCTGATAAACACAACCGTTTCCCACAAATAGATCCCCAGCGCGTTTAGTCGGCACATTTTTGCCAGTCTCATTTTGTTTGGAGGTGGTGGGGCTGTGTGTGAAGGTGTTGCTGAAGGGGTGGTGGTGGTGGTGTGTGTGTGTGTGGGGGGGGGGGGTCACACTCTTGAGAGGATGAATCCCCCTCCAGAAAAAAAAAATCCTTTAGTGTTGGAAAAGGAGGAGGAAGAGGAGGAGAGGGGAAGGGGGTTTGTGGTTATGGTTTATGACCTCCAAGGTGAGCCCAAAAATGTTTGTTTTTTTGTTTGTTTTTTTGGTGCGTGTTTCAGATCCCGGAGTCGCCGGTGCTGAGCCGCGGGATGCTCATGACCTCACCGGCCGTGAAATCATGCCTGTGTCCGCTCTCACGCCTCCAGAAAAGATTATCTACACAACAACAACAACAACAAAAATCCACCCAGGAATGGTGTTCAGGACCACGGACAGAGGCAGGCAGAGCTACCGGCGGGGCTGCGGGGAGGGAGCTCGTCCAGGCTCAAGGAGAGGAGAGTGGGGAGGGGGGGGACAGAGGGGGGAGGAAGGGAGGGAGGTTAGCCGCTCACAGGCTGCTGTTAATTAACACACAATTACACCTAATTCTTGTTGAGTCCAGTCTGTGCGATCGACAGCGGTTACAGAGGAAATGAGACATATTCCTTAAGTCGTGTGTAAAAAAATAAAAATAAAAAAGAATCACGGGCTGTTTTGGCTGCGGGAAGCTGCGTCTCACTGTCTCCAAAAGGTCTGGCAAGCTGTCCATGTGCGTTATATTCCAACTCCCGGAAAAACGACCCCCGCGCAGAGGAGTGCTTTCCTCAGATCTGCAGGTTTTCTCTCATCCACGAGGCAGCCGGAGCGTCGCTCTGGATCCGTGCGTATCGGCTGCTGCGGGAGTCCCGGCGCTGCTGCTGCTGCTGCTGCTGCTGCTGCTGCTCATAGAAGGAGGTCTGCAGGTAGAACAAGTCTGCCTCCTCTTCTTCTTCTCCCTCTTCTTCACCTCCTCCTCCTCCTGCCGCGTCTCCCTCTTCCTCTCGCAGTTGTCTCCCAGGAGCGAGTAGTTGTAGTAGTAGTCGGACTTGGCGCTGACGCAGCACGGCTCAGCTACTCCCATTGTCTGGTGGTGATCAAGTTGGAAACGCACCGGCGGCCGCTGCTGCTGCGCTCCACGTCCGCTCCCATCCGGACACCGCTCCTGTTAGACCTCCAAGAAATAAATCAATCCCTCCCTCCCGAGGAGAAGTGAGAGTGTTATAGGGACGTAGAGAGCTGCATGTAGGACTGATGTGGCCCCTCTTCCATGGCAGGACAGCAGCAACGACACTGGCCCCTGCCCGGCGCGCGCGCACACACACACACACACACACACGGAGCGGTACAGTAGAGACAGCACGGCCAGCTCCGGTGCGCTCCGACACTCTATTTTCTTGCTGCAGTCATTTAACAAACTCCACAAAACGCACCTCGCAGCGGACAGACACGCCCACAGGACGCTGCCATTGGCCGGCGCGGTCCAGGAGCGCGTCACTGATTGGCCGGGACAGGTGTCACTAGCCGGACGTGAGCTCTATAGCCTTCCTCACGCACAGGAACAATCACAGCGATAAGAACTTAATTGATGAGTTTCGACTGATCTTACAGACATGTGATAGTCTGATCGGACGTGTCTGCGGTGCTCAAACTGATGTGGGACGTGTTTCTGTTTGGCACTTTTCGTAGTGCTTTACAAGAACTGAATCAGAACACAATACAAACCAAGTTCAAGTTGAATAAACAATATTGAAAAGAAATAATTGAGTAAAAGTTGTTTTTGTTTACTGTTTCAGGGCAGTGAGGTCAAATTTAACAAAATGAAGTTCTGTAGAGAAAAATCATCAATGAAAGACAGGAAAATAAGATTTTGATTTAAATTTGTTGTGAATTTTTATTTACCTTTTTGTGTAATTTTGTTAAGTTACTGTTATAGTAGTTTTTTGATTGTAACCTAATCAACAAAGACAGTTCCGTCAGGACCACTACAGTCAAAGAAACTTGATTCCCATTTGCATTAGGTTATATTTGGTGGTATGGCTCTATTAGGGTTAGGGTTCAGGCCCGCCGATCAGTTCTGTTTACAAATAAATAATAGGATAGTTTGGGTTTTTTGAAGTGGGTTGTGAGATACTTGTGCTAAGTTAAGCTAAGCAGGGAGCTAAGCAGCAAAAAAAAGCTCTATTAAAATGCATAACTTCAATGTCCAGTTACATTTGAAAATCACCAGACAAAAGTGTTCTGCCACTACTAGCTAATGTCTGCCACAGATAACTAACGTCTGCCCCAGCTAGCTAATGTCTGCCACAGCTAGCTAATGTCTGCCACAGCTAGTTAATGTCTGCCACAGCTAGCTAATGCCTGCCACAGCTAGCTAACGTCTGCCACTACTAGCTAATGTCTGCCACAGATAACTAACGTCTGCCACAGCTAGCTAATGTCTGCCACAGATAACTAACATCTGCCACAGCTAGCTAACATCTGCCACAGCTAGCTAACGCCTGCCACAGCTAGCTAACATCTACTACTACTAGCTAACGTCTGCCACAGCTAGCTAACGTCTGCCACAGCTAGCTAACGCCTGCCACAGCTAGCTAACATTCCCTTGTGAAATCCTGTCACAGCCCAGTTTATACTGCATGTTTATTTTTATTTATTTTAATGTTATTTTTTTTTCCATTTTTTGGTCACGTTATGATTTTTCTGTCTTAATTTGGGAAGGTGGTCTGGAAGTTTGTTGACAATCAGAAATGGGCCTGAAGGTTGAGAACCCCTGGTTTATGTTTGTCCCTATAGGAATAAATATTAAATAAAGATAATCATATTTGAATTGGAATTTTTAGAGTGAGATATGCAATTTCTTAAAGTTTTACTCTTATGGGCTTATTGTGTCTTGACCTATAGCAGTAATCCAAGTTCCTAATATTAATAAAGACATCATACCTGTTACATCACCATGCTTTTTGGTGTGATATTATCACGTGGTTTATTGTGTGCATCTCTTTTAGGCTATTAGAGGTATAATAAACACATTTTACAGCGGTACTGCTCAAAAATAACCCTGTCTTCATTTAATTTCTATAAACTTCTTAATCTTCTATGTCAGTCCATTATTCTTGAATGTATAATGATTACACTGAAGTCAAATATAGACAATAAAGTTCATTTATGTAGTTTAATCTTCTTGCAGGGATATCGTTGGCCAAACATTTTGATATAAAAGCTCTGGAACAGAATGACTGCTGGCCAAGCTGCCATCAACCTTGATAAAAAACAAAAAAACAAAAAACACGGCGATGCACGCTTCACCTCGACCGATTCCTCATGCCTTTGGCGAGACTCTGACCACATTGCAGTGAAATTCACCGATCCTGCTCCCCAGAGGATGTGAATTTAATGATTTTTCTTCTTTTTTTTCTTGCAGGAATCAAAGCAGAATCAAAGTTTTGTTTTGGTTTCATTGATATTTTGTTGCTAACCTGCCAGTGATTGTTATTATACAGGTTTTGTGGCATTGTCATCAGTTTCAGATAATTTGCATATTGATGGTTTATCATTTTACATAGAATTATGCAAACTAATCCAACATGGTACAATACATGGTACTCTAATGTTTGTACACTGACTGAGTGGTACTTTACAATGCTATGATACTCTAATAATGTCTTCTGTGATTCTACTGAAGCATTTTCTTTTTCTGCACACACACACACACACACACACACACACACACACACACTCCTCCTCCTCCTCAGGACCGTTTTGTCCGAAGAGTCCGCTGGAACGTGACTCTGATTTTAATGCCTGCAGGCACTGAAAGAATCACAAGGCTGAGTGATGCTGGGACTGAAGAGCACACACACACACACACACTGAAGGGAGGAGAGCTGCTGAATATAGATTTGATGTCTTCATTACTGTAAAGGGAAAGTTGCTCCTTCAAGGGTTCTACCTCAGACTCAGACCTCTGGATAAATAGTGGAGACACCTCATGTGAGTTAAGTCAATTTTATTTATATACTGTAGCTCAATACCACGAATCACTTTCTCTCGACCCTCCCCTTTGTCTCCCTCGTCCCCTACCTCCAACTTCCTCCCCAATCACCGTAGACCCTTCCTCTTC
>JBBPCS010051784.1:0-18736 GCA_037974645.1 Hollardia meadi
GCTTGCACAGTTTTGTTGTGCTCCAAAAAAAAAAAGAGGAAAAAAAAGTGTCGCACAAAGAAGGAGGATGCTGAAGCTTTGGAGGCCGTGGGTCTGTTAGTATATACTGCGGACAAAAGGGAGGAGATAAAGGCCTTTTTGCTACCACTGTCGGTAGCACTTTTCAAACTTTACCGGTCCCAATTTGCCTCACAAGAAATTACATACAATCAGAATAGTCTAAAAAAAAAGCTAAGTAGATCTAGATTTGGTGTTCATTTGTGTATGTACAGCCAACATTTCCAGTATTTCCAGTATGCAGTAGATCTAGACAGTGAAGTATTACTACGATTTCATGGATAAATGAGGCAGTCAGACGCTCCTGCCCCTTTATTTGCACTGTAGACCAGCAGACCAACCCACGTTTGCAAAAACATCAATCTTACCTTATTAAAAAAAAAAAAAAAAAAAGGACAAACAAACATAAACAAGTGCATTAGGACATGACTGAATGTTCGATACCGTCGATGTCCAAATCACAAGATGTTTAAGAGGGAACAAAAGCAACCTGGAGTTGTGTATTTACTATGCTCTGTGTCGGTGTGGATGCTGTTAACAAAAGGGTGAACTGTTTGTTTAGACTGCATTACAAAACAAAAAAAAAGACAACAGTTTCTTCTTTCTGGTGGAGTTTCCTTTCTGTTCTCTAACTTGTATATAAACTGTAACATGAGAAGCTACCAGTATAGTACATTTGTCAGTGTGTTTCACCTGTGAGTTTCCAACAGAGTCAGTGGAGGTGATGCCAACATTGGATGTTGTTGTTTATTTTTTACTTGAATATTAAATTTATTCATCGCTCACAGTGCCATTTTAACTTAACCGGGGGTAAAGTGGCCGTGTATAAACATTTATTTTTCTATGTTCAGTCACGACTATATCATGTTGATCATCGTCATTTTTATTTGGTGATGCTGTCCAGCTACTGTAGCAGAGCTCTGAGATGCTTCAAAAAATGTGAAGCAAAGAAAGGACTAACCTGTATTGTTTTCTTGTTGTTTTCCAATGCGTTGGAATAGCTGCACTGATAAGTTGTCGACAACTGTGATGACTTTATGATCAACGTCGTTGGTTTGATTCGCTGTCAGGAAGTATCGGCTAACCTTTACACTCTTCGTCTGTTCCTTTAGCGGTTGCAGGTGTGGTGCTTCACATTGGTGCTCAAAAACCATAATCACCAACCCAAACAACCTCAAAACTGGACTGCTCTACATACGGTAGAGGGTGAACATCCATCAGATTTGATTGTATTTGTCTTCAGTCACCTCTACATTTTAGTGAATGTAGGCAACTTGGCAGTAATCTACTACAGCAAGATTCAGTCTGCTGCTTACAATATGTTTTTGTCGACAGATACAGATAAAATCACAGATGAAGGTCTGTGCCAGATGTGAATGACACTGCTAGCTGCAGTGAAGGAATGAATTACAATCCACAGGTCTTAAAAATAGTGCTGATATGAAGACTTCTGCTCCGTTTTCTACTACTTTTGCAAAATAAGATGCCTCTCTCAGCATCCACGTCTGTAACAAGCCACATAAACAAAAATAATCAGATGTACTTTGGGAATAACAGGCATTGAACATGTATTTATTTTGAAATGGATACAGACTTGTGGGAATGTGATCCAGTTTCAACACAGACCAGAGAAGCCGATGACTCGAAGGAACAGTATCCATTCAGCCTCTGCGCATGAAAGTATCATTACAGTGAATGATTTGCCACTAGATCCCATTCTTGATTGTATTTTTTCCATCATGAGGTAACTTTTTTTGTGCGAAAACAACTTTTTCTACCTAACATATTTCTAGCTTTGCATTCAATTTGTTTTTGTGTCAAGAGACTGCTGAGGAAGGTTCGCTCGCAGTTTGTATGTAAAGGGTTAATTTATACTTCTTTTTTGTCATGAAGAAATCATAAGACGACCACTGATGTGCAGAACTTTGTAATGTTTACCACTTAATGTCTAGCATTTCAGGGCATCACAGGTCAAGGCACCTTTCTTTGATGTGTGTTTTCTTAATGATGAAATGTGGTGGGGGGTGGGGGGGAGGGTCAGTAACTTAAATGTTCATTCATGGGAACAGAATCCAATATTTGTCTTCTCTCAGTTTGTACATAGGATGTGTTAATTGAAATTTATGTACAGTCTTTTTGTAATAAACAGCTCATTGAAACAATGAACAGAACTGTGTGTTTTGTGTGTCGTAAAGCTGTTGGAACAGGCGTGAAAAACCAAAACAAAATACAAATATTTGTCATTATACATCTGAGAATAAATGTCTTCTCATGTATCACAGGTATGAAACATTACTACATGTGTGCGGTACTGAAACATCGTATTAGGGGCTCCAGGTTAGACATTTGTATAGAAATGTGTGCACAGTGGGGGCTTGATTGGCAAAAATCCAAGTGGGTTGAAGTTAAAGTTGACACAGAAGGAGGAAAAGCTGTGTCTCAAACTTGTGTTTGTCGAGGAGGAGGAGGGATGAAGTCAGGTTGTGGCTCATGATGATGGTCTTCAACATGACCAGTGATTCTGTCTGTAAAGACAGTCAAATGAGAATTAAACCCAGAGATGTTGGTGTTCAGGTTTAAATATGCAGCATTCAGGCAGCTATTATTATTATCTTCATAAGACCATTTCTTTTTGTAGACCAGCCCTTCTCTAATGTGAACACTTACATTTGTGTGCAGCAAAGTGGACTGTTTGCAAACTGGAGGCTCTCTTCATTGCAGCCTGGTAGTTCTTATACAGGGCAGTCCCATACTGAACTCAAACAGAGGACACACACCTGTTTAACTCTTTACCAGTGATGAAATGTTCACATTTGCTATTTTTGTCCGTGAAATCCCCAAATTTGAAGCTAAATTGTAATTAGGGGTTTAATTTAACTGCTCACATTAAAGTGGTTTGTGTTACAGAATCTGACCTTGGCTATTCTGATGGAGTTGGCCCAAAGCAACAGTGTGTGTTCATCGTCACAGCACAGGAACTTGATGTAGTGCGACTCTTTCTGGATGCAGGGATGCTGGGAAAAGAGTACAGAGAGAGCAGTGATGTTAAAGGGGCACTCCCATGGTTTTAGTAGGGCATTTCCATAAAGTTGGGGCACTTAAGAGAGGTGAAAACTGATGCAGCGCAGGCTGAAATGAATTTTAGTCCCTAGTATGGGTCAAGATCCAGAAACACCACATCCTACATTTCCCGTAGTGCAAATCTGTATTGTTTTTTGGTAGACGCTACCTCCCTGGTAAACGCCCACATCTTTTAAACTCCACAGTCTCCTGTAGTCTCCAAAGCTCTAGCTCAGATAACCGGGAAGACATCATGACATTGTTGGAATTATTTTTTCAGATTGACAAAAGGGTGGAGTGGTCCTATCAACACAAACACTGCGTCTCTGCTCAGTTTGTGTATTTGTAGTACAGACAAAAACCAGCAGAGGGCAGCACATACCAAGCTGCACTGTTACTGCACTGTGGACCATGAAGCATGAATAACACTGGTATAACTTTGAAAACAGGACCTAAAACCACTGGGAATGTGGCTGTTTCTTCATTAATTTAGTTCAATTAAAAGCAAAAAGGCAAATATTCAAAACCCTTGATGTGGACACTAGAGTTATTACTTGTTTTGTCCTGGTTGCCATGGTTGAGAAGCACTTGTTTGACTGACAGGCTGTCAAAAAATACACATTGCATTAATGTGAAGTGCAAAAAATACCAAACAGTAAGTGGATTTAGTGTCATTTAAAAATGCTGGGTACCATTGTTGTGATATCTAAACCGCAGGTATAACTCTCTCGTTCTTAAAAGGGCTTAAAATAAACTGTGTCATGTGATAAAATGCCACCAGGAGGCTGAAATCTGTCAACCATCATTGTTAACATTACTGCAGTGGTCCCTCGAGTGCTCAAAACAACTTTATTTAAACAAACGCATTTAACTGAGACATCTGTGACAATGTTGTGGAGCGACTGTCAGAAAGAGAAATCTTGCTTTCTTGAAGTGGTTTAACAATCCATTGAAAGAAAACATGCACCATCCACTCAGTGGGGTAAATGGTAAATGCCTTTACCTCATTAAAGCTTTGTTGATCACATTTGTTGAGTTTACCTTGAGGATGAAGCAGAAGTCGGTGGGAGCTCTGTACTTCTGTTTGTAGTTATTGGTGTTGTAGACGCTGAGTTTGTCAAAGCGGACAAAGCAGGCGAGATCGCTGGAAGACTGCAGGACAAAAAAAAACAACAAAGACAAGAAGAAATCTCATAATGTAGAATAGCATTCATTCATTCACTACAAGTTTGGACTAACTTAGGTGTTAATATCTTATAATAAGCCTCAAATTATCCTACAAATGTGTCATGTATAATAGAGCTCATGGATGCATACGTATGCTAATAGCGGAAAAACTCACATATTGGAGTCATAGAAAATATGTTCTTACAAAACATATGGTAATCACCAGTTAGTAATCAATTTTTGATCATTTTTAATTAAATTATAATAGCAGTCTAAATGCCGGCCGTTCATTATTTCATACATATTAAAAATGAAGACACTTCAAAGAAAACAGTTAAATTTGAGGCCCGTATTCAAAGAAAGTCAACCAGCAAGATCCATGTCATAGAAGAGATGATGTCTCTTTTAAGCATTTCAACATTGCTTCTATTCAAAATGTTAAGCACAAACACATCATGTTCACACATTTAACCACACTGACCAAGATGCTGTTCTTCACTGGAAACTACAAGTTGAAGCTTCCTGAAAGTGGTGACACTTAAAAAAAAAAAAAAAAGTTTCTCACTTCACTTTGCACCGACCTTTCTCCTGCCATAGCTTAACTTTTCTCCAAATCTGCCTGCTCGATCATCACGGTTGCATTATCCTCTCTTCTTCATATCTGACAGCAGCTTTTGTGTCTAAGCCTTGTTGTTCTGTAGTTACAAGTAGGTCAACTATCCTTTCCAGATCTTCCTCTGCTTCATCCTTTGGCCTCACATGATTCCTGCAGCTCTCTTATGATTGTGATTTGCACATCTGCAGCGCACAGTTTCCCCTCCATCGATTTCTCCCTCTCGGATGCTCTTTTGGAGTCATCCTGCACAGCTGGTGGTTTTCTGCTTTCTCAGTGACGGAACAACACGTTTCTCTTTAACAGCGGCGAGGCCTCAATTCACACTGTCTGTCTTAATTTCTCTGGCTCTTAATCTTGCCTTTCTGCCTCTGCTAAACTTGAGTGCTCAGCTGCAGGATATCATAGACTTCTCACAAGAAGAAAAAATGTGAAATGTCTTGTTTAAGGAATGTCACCATACGTCTCATTCATTTATTCTCTTCTTTTCTCCTCAACAAGACAAGTTGTTAATAGTCTGCATGAAAAACTTGGCACACAACATTGCAAATCTATAGATTTGTAAGCTTATGCACAGACGCATCTTTAAAGCAAAAGTTTAGAAACTAATTATTTTCCTAGCTGTGACTTAGATGTGAAGATTGATACCTCTCTTGTCTATATGAATTAGCATGGAATGAGCAGCTGGTTAGCTTAGCACAAAGACTGAAAAAAGGGAATCAGATAGCCCGGCTCTGTCTAAATGTAAAAAAAGAATATATATGCACTTATTAATGCATTTAAAGCTCAATAATTAACATGTCTCCCGCTCTTTCCAGTCTTTATGCTAAGCTAAGCTAGTTGCGTAACCCATATAGGCACTAAAACCTATCATTCATCTAACTCTGCTAGAAAACAATTCTTGTATTTCCCAAAAATGTCTATTTCTTCAAGCAAAGATGCTAATGGAATATGTATGACTGAATGCTGTTTATGAACTTAGTCAAAATGTTAAATTTATATGTTGGTACTTGCCTCTCTGATGTTGTAATGTTATGTAATGATTATCAAGAATAAGACCCATTAAACAAATGAAATAGTTGGTTACAGCAACAATACACTGGTGTCAACAGTGCGACAGAGACAATATGCTGTAGACTGTGTGCACTGTTCAAAAGCGTATTTGATCTGCCAAACCTTCGTCTTTCCTTTGGGTACACAGTAGATGCCGGAGGCCCTGAGCACGAAGTAGCGAGGTCTCCAAACCTTTTTGCCATCTTCCTTTAGGTACAGCATGCCCTCAATGTCAGGAACAATCAGAGCAGAACCTTCAAAGTTCTCCTGCAGCGTCAGGGGACAATGATTATATGCAAAACAAAAATTACAGGATAGAGAAAAAAGAATGCATCCTTAGTTTTAATTAAGTATTACACTCTTTACTCTTTGTTAGTCTAATATGGAATATGCAGATCTCCACAGGAGAGCAGAGAAGGTGGACACATTATCAATTTGAAAAGGCTGGAAGCGAACCACTGTCCATCCACAAGGCGGTCCAAGAGGATGAAGTGATCGTTTTTAATAAAAGTTTTTAATATATGTGAGCCATGTTCAGTTTGTGTAATGACACATAGTCCCAGTAATAAGATGTGAGTGTGGTCAGTAACTGACCTTGATTAAGAGTTGTTTGGCTTGCTCGTTAATCCCAATCAAAAAGTCTTCCTTCTTGTTCCACATGTAAAGAAACTTCAGGGTGAGAAAAGCATAATTCAACTTAGTGGCCAAGCGTTAAACCAAGTAATCAATCTTTGGCAAGAAGAATATGCATGCACAGTAATTACTCACCTGAGGGTCTGTGAACATCACGTACTTCTGAGGTCTTGACAGAAAATAGATTTTGTTTTCGCTGTGGCAAGGCCACGCAGACAGCAGCTCCACTAAATATTCATGGTCCTCAAAAGCTCTTTCTGAAATGAATAGAAACCAGCCTTTGGAAGGGTGTGTTTAAAGGTACAGTTCACTCTACATCTGTACCTTTCCTGTTGTGCTATTTATCAATCTAGTTTGTTTTGGTATGAGTCGCTCAGTTTAGGAGATATCAGCTATAGAGATGTCTGCCTTCTCTCATCTATAATGGAACTAGATGGCACTAAAAAGAAAAATACATTTGAAAAACTCAACAGCAATGTGTTTTTCCAGAACTCATGAATCATTTACTCGAGGTAATCCACAGACTTTGTTGTGTTTCATGTAGGATCTATTTTCCTTTCGTATCACTGTGCAGAAGGAAACATGCTACTCACGGATGAGAGGCTAGCTAACATTACAGCTCAGCTGAGGAGAACACGTTAATGTTTACATCCCACCCACTGACTGTATATAAAGATGGATGACATGAGAGCTCCCCAAAAGTGAAGCCAAAGGATCTCGATCGCCCCCTGGTGGTGGGCTGCAGTATAGGTCATAAACTCCTCCCCCGCAATGATATCAGGTAGGACATGGGCCAAACTAAAAACTCAAAGTACACCTCAAATAGATTTTTCCCAAAGATGGTTTCTGTCGTTTTAGGTACTTCTTATCACGCTGATGTATGTTCGAGTGTTCATTTTTCTGATCAGTTTGGTTTTAATTAGTTATTTAATGCTATAAAAACGGGGTGGAACATCATGATTGACAGCTGAGCCCTGCTCGTGATTTAGTCAGGTGGGTGTATGGGCGGGAACTCGATACCGCGGCTCCACCGCCTGATCACTAATGCACAGGCTCCGAATGACGACACCAGCGCAAGATGGCAGCGGTCGTATCTGGAATATTTTTGTCATAGTCTGGCTATGCCTCTTTCTCTCATACCTCTTGTGTCAACTGTTTTCCCTCCCCTGTGTTTTTTGTTTGTCTCTCTGTGTCTGGGCGTGGCCCTCTTCACTCGTGCTGCTGCCACTCTGCCTGCACACCTGCAACCCATCCACTAATCAAGCTCCAGCAGTACAAATACCCCGGCACTGCAATCCAGTTTTCGCCAGATCGTTCGGTCCACTCCTCTGGTACTACATTAAGGGCAATCTTGCAACCTGTTTTGCTACCTCTTGCCAGTTTGGATATTGTCTAGCTATTATTCTTCTGTGCCTCAGATCCACTCCTCACCCGTTGCCTGTCTGCCAACCTGACATCAGCCCTGCTCCACCAGAAAAGAAACCCTGACCCTCTGCTTACTTCAAACAATAAATCGTCTTTAAACCGCTGAACTGCAAGTCTGAGTTTCACTTTTGGGTCCACACATCACTACATACCTAACAATTGTGGCTTCATTTTTGTACAATGGGAGGAAGTGGAAATGCATTGTCCATCTTTATATGTCAATGATCCCACCTTGTCACGAGCCTCTTGTCCATGTGTGTTTCCTTCTGCGCAGTGATGCGGTGTAATTAAGCACAAAGAATAGTTCCTAAATGAAACTGCTCACAACAAGGTCTGTGAGTCATGATTTCTGGAAAGAGACATTGCTGCTGAGTTTTTCAAATGTATTTTATTGGCGCTTCGAGCACCACAAGCAAAGTGCCATCTAGTTCCTCTATATTGGAGAGAAGGCAGACATCTCTACAGCTGATATCTAGATAAATGGCACTACAGGTAAAAGAAGAAATATGTATTTTTGATTTTGGGGTGGACTTAAATCTTCAGTCCTGAAATGTGTGCAACCTGGTCTCCTGCCTCTTTGGAGGGGTTTACTGCTAGTAAACACACACGCTATGTGCGCTTGCCTGCATATGATTTGAGGGCATGTACAACATGTGTGCATGCTCGTCTCACCAATCTGCAGCTCAGGGTTGGTCTCACACAGGCTCCAGTCGATGCTGCAGTCACAGTATGTCTTCTCAAACAGCTTGTCCAAAACCTCTCGAACTGTCTGTCTCTCGTCCACCATCAATGTCTTGGAGCTGTCGTCACTCATCAGCACCTTGACTATCAACTACAGGGAAGGCAGATAGCTCATTTTCTTTAACGGTGTAGCTGCATGGTGAAGAAAGACTTCTTTTTTTTTTTTTAAAAACAGCTGATTTTACCTTCCTCATTTTAGCTTCTCTCAGCTTCTCAGGAGCCAATTTAATTTTTTCTGCTTTTGTCAGGGGTTCACACTGGCAGCATAAAATGAGGACAGTTATCACTTTGCCATGACATATTTTAACATTTTTATGATGTGTGACAGATTCTAGATGACCATCTGCAGTACTTTTTCAGCTGTGTTTGATGGTGGAGGAAGGGCAGCTGCTGCCTCACATTCCTGAGTCATGGCCGATGTTGCAATTTGTTTATCTGTACCGCTGCTGGGGTTTTTGATTGATTCTGATCCGAGGTCAGCCACCAGAGCATCCAGGTCGTGGTCCTCCAGTTCATTAAGAGACTCTGTAAGGAGATAATGGCAGGGTTGTGGCCTAAGCGACCTCGTAAATGTCACTGGTTCAATCCCTGGACTGACAGGAAAAATCTGTTTTAGGCTAAATGAAATAGCAGCTGTTCCATTTCACATTGCTGAAGTACCAGTGAGTAAAGCCTTTAATTGCCAGTAAAGATGCTCAGTAGCCAACAAATCAGGCTGTGGTTGTTCTGGAAAGCTCTCACTGAAGCTTCACTGACAAAATAAGATTTAAAAAATGTTCACCCTGTCAATTAGGAAGACAACAACACATATATTTGTTTGTACTGTAAAAATTAACAAGTTGAAAAACCAACATAGGAAAAAACTTTTTTTCTTTTTTTTTTTACTTTTACTTTAGACGATACCTTCAAGTTTGTTTAACTTTTTTCTTACTGTACATTCGGGGTATACACTAATCAGCCAGTAATGTTTCAAACCAATATAATTTGATGAATTAAGTAAATAATTAGCTTGACATTTCGTCGACTCATCATTGCGAATAAAAGACTGAACTCATGGCTCACCATCACGTCAGCTTAGCTTATCACTATAATCAGGAAACAGCTCGCCCAGCTCCGTATGAAAGTAACCAAATCGGCCTACCATCACCTTGAAAGCTCACTAACTAACACGTTATACAAAAAACACGTTGACGACATGTTGGTTTTACGGGGACTATTACTGGACTATTTCTTGGAGGCAGGCTAGCTGATTCCCCATTTCCAGTCTTTATGCTAAGTTAACCGTTTGCTGGCTGTAGCTTAATATTTAACTCTCGGCAACATAGCAAATAGGTGTATTTCCAAAATTGTCAAACTATTCCTTTAACACAACTTTGCAGCTTTTTGCACTCATAATTCAATGTTTTTCACGTATTTATCTAATTAAGTCAGTTCTAAGTAATCCTTATATTTTAATTTTTAAAAGTTGTTCCACAACAATCTTATCCTCCGTTTCCCGAACTGATTGTCTCCACATGGTTTCTAGAGGTTGCTGTGACCTTCTGGCACAATAACAGACTCCCCATCAACCAACAAAAATCTTATCTCTTTAAAGACTGCCCACTTGCATCCTTCTTCTTCACACTTACTTTCAGGGCAGTGTGACTCTTGGTTGTGTTGGAACATCTGTAAATTTAAGCCTTATTTACCATTCCTGCTTCAGATGAGAGCGTCATCATCCGAAGGAGCACTTACCATTTAGGTCTGTGAAGCCAATGGAGAAGGTGTTGCCTCTCTGTGGGGCAGGATCCACATCTGGCGTGTCCGCCGCAGGCATTAAACTCTGCAACCAAGTCATGTCAAATTAACAACATCTCACACCACAAGGCTCCCACCGTCGTTTCCACGCCCATAAATGACAGTTGTATATTGTGAGAAATCAAATATGATCTCATTTAATGTTTTAAAATACATTCAACACAGATGTCATAACAGAAGTTGCATTTTGTGGTTTCAGATAACACTTGTAATCAAAGAGCAACCCCAAAAATTAAAGTGGGCCATATGTGTCCTTGAACTGCTCTGAACTGTAGTTTAATTGTTACGCAAGCCTGTCATATATCAGTGAATTTGTTTCCCAGCACTTTATCATGCTCTGTTTTCAAGCTGGAACTATAATAGATAACACATTGCACTCAGCTCTCCGTATGTATAGACGATAAATTAAATGTCAGCTCATTAAGAAAAAACAATTTGTCAAAACTGTGATGCTACAGTTTCTCTGTCTTTCGTGGAACAAGTTGTGAACATCCAGACCCAGATGTTGAATATCATGAAGAAAAGGACAAACTGCAATATTTTTGTTATTAATATAAGTCCCCAAAGGTTCAATCTTATTCTCTAAACAAGCTAGGCAGAGTGCCAACCTGTACACAAAATGATGCCTGCCTGCCAACAAGCAGTTCAACCCTGATAACTGTGTCTGAAAACACATGTCGTCATGCTGGAGCTGCTGCTTAAATGACACCTCCGAGCTCCTTTAGTCATGATTTAAAGCACTTAAAGCTAATTTTCATCATCTGACTCCAAGGCACAAAATGGACCCAATCAAGTCAATAAGTACAATTACTTTAAATCCTTTTGTTTCTCAGACTCGGAGAGGATTATTGTTTTAATCAAAATGCTTTTCTTGCTAACTCTGGTAATAGTCTGGAGTGGTGTTTGACACTGTGATACACTTTCCAAGAGGATGCATGCCAGAGTGACATAGAGACTTTTAGTTTCTGGTATGTCTGACCTAATGTTTAAGATTAATCCCATTCTCGGGGCTGCACTCATTTAGCTGACACAGAGACATTTGAAATGGACAGTGATGAATTGGGCCTCTGGCTGAGGCTGCATCAGTTAGAAGTGTGTAATGTTTTTCTTGGAGAGCTGCATTTATATGATGAGCAGCTTATGTGTGCTTAAGGGAATCTGCAGCGATTGCCCGCGGTCCAATCCAGATGCGATGACCTCACGTCCCAGCATCGCATTACATTTTTCTGTCCGATGCTCAGGTTTCAAAATAAAGACTGCCATGTGTAATCAGATAACGTGCAGATTATTGAGGTAAACATCAAGTGAATTGTCTGATTCACTTCTTGTAACCTGTTCTCACTTCAAAAGCACTGATGGGAACATTCAGCGGGTGTCTCAGCTCAGCTGGCCATGTTTTGAGAAACAATGCAACCCATCTGATATCACACTGTTGTTTCTCACAATTCCAAATAAAATTTACTAATATATGATGGTAAAAATGTTATTCAGTGTATTTTTGGCAGCATGGTTTAAGGACGGTAATGGTGGTCGGTCGGTCCACCAATTTGGTACAGATATTCTTTGGTGATCCCCTGACTTTTAATTTCCTCTTATACCAGCAGATCAACATTTGTGGTTTAGAGTGAAATATTTTCAAAACTCTGAACTTTCTTACAGGCATTAATGTCCCCATAAATTGTAGCCTAATTATTTTGGTGATTTGATTTGATATTTGTTTATATCTAATGTAAAAAACAACAAAAAGAAAAGAAAAAACCCCAGATCAAATTCAATTACATGTTCATAAAGAGGAAGAACACTAAAATAAAACCTTTTCATAGTGCTCTCGTTCATAGTGCTCTCGTATTGGGCAGTATTAATCTGCCCAATACTGCGTATTGCTAATTGGCCAAGGTTAGCATGCTAACAGGCTGAGCTACGAAGTAAATCTGATAACCATTATACTTGCTAAACATCAGCATGTTAGGGTTGACGCTAGCATTTAGCTCACAGCAATGCTATACTACTCACCTCAGAGAGATTATCTATCTCTCCGAGCAGGTGGCTGAACATGGCGTCTATGTCGTCCATCTGAGAATGGTAGAACAAAACACTTCAAATATTAGCAACAGTAAAGCAATGGAACTAATGCAGAAACACTATGGTTGACCACAGCAGTAACATCAGGAACTGAAGAACTTTGGATAATTTCAGTTCAGTTTGAATTCCGTTTCTAGCGTCACCTGATTTTGAATAGTTTGGGGGTAAACTCTGTGGAAAGGTTTGCATAAGGCCTTCACCAGACAATGTGTGATTCACTTTTGGACACTTACATGGACATAGTATAGGCCTGCACAGTTTGGATAGGTCTGTCATAGCTGTATAAATAGATAAACAAACATGGAAAAAAACAAAACAGGAATGTTCAAAGTCACAAACACTGTCAGTGCCATGACTCTACAAAGTGACAAAGCATCGTGTGTGGCCGGCTAAAATGGTTTCCATGTTGCTCTAGAGGAGAAAACACACAAGATATTTTTTTTTATCACCATCCAACAAACAAATGAACCTCATCTTTAATAAACTGTGGAATGAGGTGCTGGGAGTTCACCAAACTCCGTTGCAGGTGAAGAAAGCAAACATATACCTCACTGGACATGATTTAAAAACTCCTCTGCATCATTTGGGTCCACATTCCACTCGCACTATGTACAATTCAGAAATAATTTCAGATAAACTGCAATTTTAAAACAGATTTACTTCTTTGTCTCATTTTCATGAGACGCAATGTGAGGAGTTGGCAAGCAGTGTGACAGACCCCTTAAAAAAAATCTTAATATGAAGACTCCTCACTTTTAGATTTGTTAACTAAACATTTAAGCTACACTCAGCACGATTTGAAATGTCTTTAGCAGGTGTTATGAGCTTATCTTGCTAAATAAACTGAATTATGGGTGATAGCTCAAGCCAAAGTAGATCACATTTTTTGCATTTACTAATCATTGCTAATCATTTCTAAAATAAACAAAATGGGGAAGATTTTAAACAGGCAAAACTCAGTGGAACACAACGTCTGGGTTTGTCCATGTCCATATGGAGGTGGCACCTTGCCAGGATTATGGCCAAAAATACAACTTGCATATGGAGAGTCTTATATAGCAAACTAAACAATGAGCTTCCAGCCAACTCTTTGAGACCGTTGCTATGTGCGGTTATCATTAACAGTAGATATAAATATACTGTAAAGTCGCAGCAGTGTGTCTAGAAATTAGAAACAGCACATACATTGACAGAGGAAAGAACAAATGTTGAGGCAGAATTGGTGGTAAGATTTTAACACAGCAGTTTTTTGTGATTGTCAGCTGCTTCTTGTCTCAATGTTAACATATCACTTCACATAGAGTTGCATGGACAATGTCGACATGGTGCAGTCCTACAATAAGCCAAATACCTGGAACCAGCAATGAACAACTGTCTAATAACAAAATATAAAACAGACTGCCTCTATAACAGACATTTAAACTGATAATATGGCGTTTGTTCAGTGTTTCTGATCTTTAGATATACATATATACATGCGTACTAACAATTTCTCATCTCTTGTGTCGATTGTATTTCATGAAATCACATTTCATGATTCATGATTTGTTTTCATTTTTTCTGTATCTCATTAAGATTAATTCTTTAATTCGCTAACGATGTTCCGCTTTACATATCTTAGTGTTCAGTTTACCTTTCACTCAGTGGATGCTGGGAAAGGCTCCAACCCTGTGACCCTAAATACAGCTTAAATAAATAACTTAAATATAACTATTCAAGTAGTCAGTGTGCGTTTGTTAAGTCAATCTTCATTTGTTATTTTCATGGAAACAAGCTTAAACACATTGGTGACAATTTAACACATTTTGCCTTGATATGGCGAACATGTTAGCAAATTTATACATTTTATCTATACATCTATACATCCAGCAGATGTGAGGAAACATAAAGATTCATATGGCGTTGTGTTTGGCCACCTGGCAACTGTGAGTTCAATAGTCTTCCCTTAGCTCTGTTTTGGTCTCAACCAAGTCATTTGGAAAATATCTGGTTCTTTAGCTGCTGAACGCTCTACTATGTTCATCACTTAGTTGTTAACTGTATATATCAGCCATTTAGTCTGTGGCGGGTACTGTCCAGTGTTTATCAGACCCTTATTTTGGCAGAAACAGTTACTTGCATTGTTGCCAAAACAACACTATGAAATCAGTGTGAAACAAAACAGTAAACCCAAACTATTAGCTTAAAAGACACTAAAATTTAGAGTTGAGTTTGAGTGGCACTTTTCACATAGTCTTTTGATAGCAGCTATAAACCTGCCATAATTGTTTTTTTTGCCACTTAGAGGCTACCCGATGAATTTAATGTACTCTACTTTTATCTCTATTTTGGTCTCCACCAACTCCAGAGGGAAAAATCTGGCCCTTTAGCTGCTAAATGATCCATTGTGTTCACCAGCTAGTTGCTAAATGAACTGTAGTAGGTAGTGTACAAATTTTTTCAATGAAGACAGCTGTGTGCTGCAGCTGAAAATAATTAGCATGGCGAGAATGAACCATAACGGTAAAGATGCAGGTTGTGAAACCAGAACACTGAGCTGAAAGAGCCTAAAACACTCTATAGAGCTGAGGGTGAACTGTAGAGTCAGGTGCTAACTCACTGTAGGTCCGCCACTATACAAGCAACCCCTTTCAAATACAAGTAGTCATGTGATTCATTGTTGTCATTCAATGTGGATTATATGTTTTTCAGCCTTTTTATGATTCCTAATACTTTCTAAGACAATTTCTCAACTAAGACTGCCATCAACTTTTCTTCATGTACCTTTTTCACATTGTGACAGAGCTGGATATATCATCTGAGAAAGAGTGAATAAATTCTCAGAAGTGAAAATTAGGGGGAGTCTAAATATTTGACGAGCACAGCAGACATCTGTTTTGCTTTGTTTAACTTTCCGCTGATATATTTTATACATTAAAGCTGCAGCTCGAGCTCTTCAAAGTGCAGGCGCATTCTGTCCTGTGTATAGTAACTCATATGTGGTGTTTGAGACATTCATAAATTTAGAGTCTCTGTTCTTTATTGCTCTCTGCACCACTTGTTCTTCTTCATACAAACACACACACACACACACACAGGACATAGATACATACAGTATATATACACGCACACACATGCAGCCTAACATATAGTTTACAGTCCTGTGGTGCTGTTCAGTCTCAGGCTCTGTTTACATGGAACAGTAAACAGAGCATTCATTAAACCGTAATAAGGGCGAAGGGGAAGAGCGGAGAGGATGGTAGTGAGCTAAGTATTGTTTCCATATGAAAGTGAAATTTTTAGGATCAAGAAAGTGAGCCTTACCTTTGTGACCTCTCAGGACTTCTGTCTCACATATGTGAAAGTCAAGCCTTATTTTTGTTTCCCTAACTAACTCTCGCTAACTTTTTTTCTGGCTTAAAGACAATAGGTGCAGCTATTTTCAGTATTAATTACTTCACAGCGACATGATTGCATTTATAGTCCCAGGCATGTTCTCATCAGAGCACGCATTACAAAACCACATCTGTTTATGAATCCCATGCACTCATTGGGCATGTCAGATTGTTGCTGCCATCTCCCAGTGTGGTCTTACACATCGACGGAACGAGGAACTGCCAGGAGACAGACAGGCAGGCTGAAAGGCTGACGAGCCAGAGCCTGAGTACTGAAAGCTATTTATTGAGTCTTAAATGTGTTAGGGGAATCAGAAAGCAATGCCTGCTGACAGTAAACCAACACACCAACATGTTTTCTCTTTTCTTGTGGTTCGAGAGCTTCTTACTGTTTTCTAATTAGTTGCACAACCATCCATTGGCAGCTCTGTGTGTTTGTCCTAAACAAAGCTGATGTGGCTGCTCAAGTATTTAACTCTTCAACTGACTAACAGAAAGGGGAAAATACGTGTATATTGTTTCACACAATAGATCCAGATGTGACAATAGAATTTGTATTTAATTGATTTACTATATAGTTGCCATAATACACACCTATCACTTATACACTTCTTTTTCTTTCTTTCTTTTTTAAAGTATTCACTATAATATTAAATTTGTCAGCGTTCTTACCTTGTATGTCTCTTTCACGCATGGGAGCAGATAAAACGTCGATGGGTCAGTCTATAAGTAACCACACGTGATGTTGCCTGCACTGCCTCTGCTGTTATTAGCTGAAATTCCTGTGAAATCAGGAAGTACATTTAACTGATTCTCTGGTAAGGCAGCGTGAGTTTACTCTTCTAATTATGTTGCATAACTGCTGTGCTGTGCTGCAGCTAATGACCATGATATACTTGCCTCTTCCCTCCATTTCTCACAACTCCACACGGCCATGGCAGAGCCTCACACAGGTGTTCCTCCCTGATTAGACCTATTCTCAGGACTTGAAGTTGATTGACATCTTCCCGACCCTTTTGTTGGTTTTGTTGCTCCTGTCAGGAGGGAATATATTGTGAATAATTAAAGGGAGTTTGTTGACTGGCAAACCTCCATGCAAGGCTCTTGAGATCTGCTCCAACGCACAGTTCCTTTAAATTGAGAGATCCACTCCTGTCAAAGAAACTTAGATTAGGCCTACCATTTGCATTAAGTTATATTTGGCGGTATGGCTCTGTTCTGGGAGTTCCCTGCCCTTCCATGTGCCTACATGGAAAGCCTAAGAGTAGAGAGAGCACACCTCCCTGCCCTTCCATGTACCTACATGGAAGGGCTGAGGCAGGGAGCTAAGCAGCAAATAACCCCAAGAATAAAGAACAGAGCAGGCAACAATGACAACAGAGATGACATTAAGTCAGACACAGCATAAGAAGGAGGAGCTGGGGTGGAGGTGGGTTGCAGAGGAAGCAGGAAGAGCAGGCAGGTCAGAGTAGCTTAAATAGAGCCCCCTGTATGAGAAATGCGTGGACGCCTGCTCAATAACGATTTATTCACACTGTATTGTGACTGGAATGTGTCATTCTTACTCTCCCATTTATTGATGTGTTTTGATCAATTTAGCTTATTTTTATCTCCTATTTTATTTTGCTCTTTTTGAATCCTATTTACGTGTCTTTTTATTTTGCCATGTGTTTCTTTTATATCTTGCGCGAATGCCTTTTTAATGTTTAATGTGAAGACATAAACCAGCCTTGCCTTAACGAGGACATATCAATAAGCTTAACTGAAAACACCTGTGTGAGTTACCAGGGCCTTTGAATACATGCATCACTTGAGGTAATGCTGCATATGACTAAAGAATGCCTTATAGGGTTTGATGAAAGAAACACGATTACTCCAATATATATGTACATTTCTGGTAGTGAAACAGAAAATACATAAGAGGACTGTTATAGTATAAGTTTTAAAGTGAGTGTATATAATCAAATAAGCAACTCATACCTTCCAACAAAACCGTCTTGGAAAAAATGAATTGTTGGTAAATATAAAGACATATATAATAACAAGAAAGAACTACTGTAATATACACACAGTTGCCAGTTATAAGTAATATGATAAGGTATGAAGGTTTATTTATACTTGAATAAGGTTAAAAAGGGGTCGACTTAGATAAGAGCATATTGTTCACATATGCTAATTTTAAAATAGTATTCCACTCACATTAGAATGGGGTCATGTGTCCTCATAGGGTCATAACACAATTGTTGTGGCAGCAGACAGTGCAACATACGGGTGATAATAGCACCACAATCAATAGTGCAGACAGTGGAAGAAATGTGTGAAGTCCCATAGTGCAAAAACAGCGGTGCAAACACACTTTAACTGCAACATGCAGTTCTGACTGTCTTATAGTCGCTGTGGACAGTTTATCAGAGTTACACTCAGAACCATGTGTGGTCTCACTTCAAGTGAGTAAATCAGTAATTTTGTGTGTGCATGCCATCACCTGCGTATATGCATGTGTGTGCACATTGCAGTTTCAGCCCTTGTTGAAAAAAGTCTTTTTAGAAAGTCCAAATTTCCCAACTCAATATATTCATCATATGGCTGTTTATAAGCATGTATGAAAGATCCATAACAAACTACTGCTAAAAGGTGGAGGATTTACTGACTAGCTTACATTCAGTGTGTGTGTGTGTGTGTGTGTGTGTGTGTGTGTGTGTGTGTGTGTGTGTGTGTGTGTGTGTGTGTGTGT
>JBBPCS010051822.1:0-18728 GCA_037974645.1 Hollardia meadi
CTTGTCTCATATTCATCTTTTGATGTCAAACCCAAATGTTTTCAGTCTACAGCAAAAATAAAGGAATTGGCCTCACTTTTCCAATACTTTTGGAGGGGAGTGTATGAAACTAATGAATCCTATCAACCATGCGCTTATGCAGGTTTACATCCATACTAATGAGAAATATACTCACATAGTGGGTAAATCCCTTTACAGATGTCCACATACACCCACCACCCACCCACACACCCAATACAACATGCATGTGAACACACTGTTGGAATCCAGGATGTGCAGAGGCTGACACACAATGAAACTAACAAATATTACTGTACAACATACAAATACAGTGACTAAATCCCGCTCTGAATCACTCTCTGACACACACTCATACACAGACTCAGTGAGAAGTCCAACTCCATATAAACTATGTGTAAACGTCTTTAATAAATAGTGTTCCCAACAGCTTAATCACCTGTCTGGCGTGCGTGCGTCCAAGTGTTTATCATTCATTATCATCATAATTGAAGCTCCATGATGACTTGAATGTCACACAGCAAAAAGAGCATCGAGAGCATGACAGTTCTTCACTGGGGTCATTCAGAGAGACGATCACATCAGAATAGAGAGAGACCAACTCTTTTGTTTGCTGCTTTAGAGAGAGCAAATGCACTGCTTCTCAACTCTAATACTGAGGGTGCTGAGAGTGCACTCCACACTGTCAGGCGTGTTTATCTGCAGGCCCACTTCAACATCAACCAGCAGTTTCCTGGATTACCCCACTGTGACAGCCTTTTCTAAACAGTCAGGGTTTATGTTTGAGCTGTGGATCATTATTTTTTTTAACATAACACTTTAACATAGATACAACTTTAATGCTGAGATCCAGGACATGTAGCTAACTCTTATTCTAAGATCTGTTTCTAACGTCACTCCAGTCTCCATCTTCACTGAAAGTTTGAATTCCCACATCCCACGTCTCCATCAATTTCATTTTATGCACATTTTGAAGTGTCACATTAGACAGGTTGATAGAAACAGCACAATAATAATACTTTTTTTTTTTTAAAGAACAGAAAGAAAAACTTCCTCAATGTTCCAAAAAACAGTTTTAATACTCACTGGAGGTTGTTGTTGCCTTTAAAAAAAAAAGAGTTAGAGCACTGACTGGGAAACGGAAATTCCTTTTCTAATGACTGAAAGAGAAGAAGAAGAAGGCTCTGCTGGAGTGGCATTAACAATTATGATCAAATTAAACCAAAGACCATGTACTTTAACTACTTCAAAATTAAATATATGACATTTCAATTCACTTCAGAACAAAAAAAGAATCCACTCTGTCGGTGAGTTTATTAACAGTTAAACAGCAGTTTAGCAGCAGATGCTCTCACTGGCACGATGGAGACGTGTTCTTGCTTCTTCTGTGTGTCTGGCCATCTTGTATGCCGTGTGTGTGTGTGTGTGTGTGTGTGTGTGTGTGTGTGTGTGTGTGTGTGTGTGTGTGTGTGTGTGTCTTCCCACACACCACGGAAGAATCTGCTCTCAAGTCCACCTGTGTAACAGGTCATAAAAATATTAAATTATATAAATTAAATGAATAAAGGTTTACAGTTACTCTGCAGGCTAAAAATGTGGACGTAGCATCAATTTTGATCATATACTGCCGTCTTATACTTGAAATAAAACTTTTTCACTAACACAATGAACGTTCATGCTTTACATGCATGCTTTCTTTCATACACCAAAAGCAACGAACAGCTAAACAGGCTGCATTTTCCTCCACACAATAACATTACAACTCGCATTCGTAAGCACAAAAATATAAAGTTACAAAGTTTCAATAAAATGAGTTGAAACTCATCAAACTGTCATGGTTTACTCATGAATAAGTTCCATGAATCAACAGCCAAGTAGGTATTATTTTCCAGGTTACCGAGTTTGCCTGTTGTTAAACTTTGCTTCTCTCTCTGTCTCTTCTCTGCTCACTAGAATTGGTCGATGAGTGATTCCCCCGGAACAAAGTTCCGGACCCTTTAACTGCTCCGGGAGCGTTGAGTCTGCTGTCTCCATTAACTCGGATCCTTTTGGTCATACACTTGTTGCCAACACCAGTCAACGTATACAAATTAAAACGATTAATTGTGTCACTTACTACTCTCCTTATAACCTGTCCAATCTAATTTTAACATAGGCTACCCCAGTCCATCGCCTGGTCCATAAGTTCCATAAGTTATCACAGACAAGAGGAGGTGGTTCCAGTCAGTGTTTGCCTCAGGGGACTCAGATGAGCGGAACGGACTGAAATCAGGGAAACTTCCTCCACAGCCCGAAACATTACAACAAACTCAAATCACTGATACTGACGGAGTGGGTTAGACTCCCACAGTGTGAAGTCATTTCATTTCTTAAATCAAAATTACAAACGCACAAACAGTAGACTCACTGTAGTCGCCTAAGTTTGAATGTATTTGTAGTTGGAGACAGTAGGATTTCTACACTCTCGGTGATACTGACTCAAGTGACTCGTAAACCCGGATCTGTTTAGTGATTAACTCAGAAGTCCGAGAGTCTGTACACTGAGTCGAGTTTCTCACCTCTTCTGCTCACTTTGGCTACATCACTAGGGAAACGAGTCTCTTAAAGGGGAAGCATCATTACAATTTCAGGAGGTAGAGCAGTCGTTGGAAGGTTGGTGGTTAGATCTCTGTCCCCTGTATGTCTACATGTTGGAGTGTGACAAGACACTGAGCCCAAAATTCCTCCGATGGCTGTTCCATCGGTGTGTGTGTTCTTGTGAATAGTTATCACTTTTGATGAGCAGGTGGTAGCCTCTGTCAGCAGTCGTAAAGCACTCTGAGTGACTAAGACTAGAAAAGCTATATAAATGCAGTCAATTTACCATTTTAATGTAAATTATCACAGGTACACACCTTGACTTAGTCTAAGAGCCTCCATGCAAAACGGTGATGTACGTGCCCGCCATCGGCCACTACTGGAAACAAGTTCCATTTACGATAGTTTGCAGAATGTCCTATCAGGGCTGATTAATCGGTCAAACCAATGAATCGGTCGACCTCTAGTACTGTTTGTTGTGTCTGTTTCATCTATGCTGCAAGCCGTAAGAAGAGGTGGAAATGAACTGCAGCTCTTCTGCTGTCTGAGGTATCATGTGTGGCTCAGACAGCTGCTGGATAAGAACTTAGATTTATATTTTCCGTCAGAGAGGAGTTTCTGAGGATTGATTTTTAGACATTATCTCTGTCTGCCCATATTGTATTTGAAGCTATGTCTTTTTAAAAGCATTTCATTCCTGGAAAAATGTAATTGTTTCTACATCAGTAACTAGACCACCAGCGATAGATATTACCAGTTAAATTAATATATTAAACTTGCATTTAAATGTAGACCCATGTCAGAACATTGTCAGGGTTTCAGTTTTCAGTGTTATTTCCCTATGTTATGGTTTTGGACTTTATGGTTTATATTTGTTACTTCCTATGTATGTCTTATCATGTAAGTTTATTTCCTGTTGTATTTTGTAGTCCTTTCCTCTTGTATCTTGACCTGCTTTACACTCCCTCCTGTTGTTGTTCCTTTCCCTCCTTTTGTCATTGTCTGCCCCGCCCCGATTGGTTTCACCTGTGTCTTGATTGTCTGCCCCGCCTTGATTAGTTTCACCTTCCCCTGGTTACCTACCCTTTTATAGTCTGTGACTTTCCTTTTTGTCTTCGTCAGTTCATTGTGCGTGTCATGTGTCTGTTCCCTTGGTGTGCCTGTGTTCCTGTCTGAACTGTCTGTGAGTTTTCTTGGTTTTGTTTAAAATACTTTTTGACTTTTGTATTTTGCTGTTGCGTGTTGGATATTTTTGTTTGGACTTATTCTTCATTTTGACTCTCATCTGCCTTTAACCTGTGAGTTTGCCTTGATTTATTAAACCAGTGACTTTAAAGCGTTGTTTCAATGTTGTTAAAAAGGCCCAAAAGCAAAACCAAAGGGGGAAACTGAAGGTTAAAGTTTACCTACAGAATACAGAAGGACTACAGCTAATAATATTCATTAACTGTTAATATTTCATTAAAATTCAATGAATTGTGCAGTCAAATAGGTAAAATATCATTTTCCAGATTCCAAGTTGTTTCTCGGATGAAAAGTCAAAATGGCATTCATTTAAAACTGAGAAAAAGAAAATCTTCACCTTTGAGAGGCTGAAAATGGGACATGGGCCAAACTAAAAACTCAAACTACACGTCAAATACATTTTTCCCAAAGATGGTTTCTGTCATTTTAGGTAGTTCTTATCACGCTGATGTATGTTCAAGTGTTAATTTTTCTGATCAGTTTGGTTTTAATTAGTTATTTAATGCAATAAAAAGGTGGTGAAACGTCATGAGCCTCTGGCTCCGAACGAGGTCACCAGCCCAAGATGGCAGCACTTGTATCCCGGATATTTTGGCTTCACTTTTGTACAATGGGAGGAAGTGGAATCGTGTCATCCATCTTTATTTATGTCAATGCTTGGAACTACTTATTCACCGTAACATATACAACATGAAGCTATGAAGAGTTATACTTTTGCATCATGCCTAAAAAGAAAAAATGTCAGCAAGAGATTGGCCCACAGTCGTAAATCTCCAGAGAAGTACGATAAGAAATTGAATTCTGAAGTATATTGCTAATTTGGTGTTACTATGCTAATATTAACTGGCTAGCTAGCTACCTAAGCATTAATGTTTTATACTTCTTTCTGTAATCATTCGATCTACACTCATAGTGCACTTTCAGCAAGCTCCGTAACAGTCTCAGCCCGTGCTCTGAGTTGTTTTCATATAATTTTTACATTTGGTCTCGCATCTACTGTATGTAAATGTTGGTGTTTTTCATAGCAGCAGCTAGGTAATTAGCTAAAATCTTAAAGTAGATAGGCCTAGGCAGCAGTTGGAGTGTAAATAAATAGATAAAATAAGTGGATATGTCATATTTAGTGAATATATTGAGACGTGTGATTTGAAGGTGAATTTTTGTGTAATTTATTCTCTTAAAGGTCCATTGTGTAGGATTTAGGGGCATAAATTGAATATAATATTCAAAATTATATTTACATTAGAGTATAGTCATCTCAAAATAAGAATTGTGCAGGTCTTCTTCCACAGAGTCCGCGATGTTGCACCAGCATTTCTACCGTAGCCCAGAATGGACAAACCAAACACAGATTCTAGCTTCCTTGTTTTTAAGAAGGCAAATCTTTATTTGTCAAAAAAACATGATTGCTCACAGAAAAATAACTTAAAATGCATGTTTTGATGGTGGAGAAACCGGAGCACCCGGAAGAAACCACTTTCGAACATGCAAACTCCACACAGAAAGGCCCTGTCCTGACTAGTGGGGCTGAAGAAAAGACACAGCAGTAGGTCCAACCACGATCCATGGGAACCTGCGAGATGAGAAAGCACAAAGACTCATGGGTCAAACCCAGGACCTTCTTGCTGTGAGGCAACAGTGCTAACCAGGGTGCAATTCTTTGAAAAAATAACAGAGGGGGGGATGTTTTGAAACGTTTTTATTCATGAAAATAAATCATGAATTTCAGAACTTGAACATTGCATTTGCAGGAATATTTTAATACTTTTTTTCTTATTTAACTCATCAAGTAGCCTAGCGCAATATTTTTACTCTAATAGCCTATCTTGAAAAAAAAAAAAAAAATTCAGCAGAGGCAGGGATATATAGACCAGAAAGGGGGAAAAACCACGCATCCCCCCCGGCAAATCGCACCCTGGTGCTAACCACTGAGCCAATTTGCACCCGCACTGCTAGACCCCTCTAAATGCTACTCACTGGTCCTTTAGCTGCAAAAACATCCCAAGTTGTTGCCGTGCTCGCAGGTGTTCCTTTTCTGCACAGCTTCCTGTGGTGAAGGTGCGATTTCTACTCCTGTTTCTCATAGAACAGCAGGTATGTTGTTCTCTCCCGCTGGTGACACACAGATTTGCCGGTTGTCTCCCTGACGTGCTCGTCGTTGTATGTGAGCTAGCGATCTGTCATGTCTCCTGGACGCTTCTGTTGGTGATTACCGTCGCAGATGTAATGGCCTGACAGAGGAGGACATGTTTGTTAGTGCTCCATCTGAAGAGGCAGTCGATTCTTAAACATCAAGTCTCATTTTCAACACGTGCAGCTGCCAGCTGAGCACTTACCAGAGTTTGCTGTGTGGCCCAAATGGCTGACGATGCTCACCAGAGAGAAGCGTGTCTAGAAAAGAAGACGGTAACCAATATCACCATCAGCTACACATGCAGACACATATCATTTGACTGCAGGTTCTGTATATTTGACAGGCTAATATCTGATCAAACCTTTGCTCTAAGATCAGTTTATAATCTGTAATGAAAGCTGTTCGACAGTCAAAGTCAAGTCTTTTCTTTATCTGTTTGTTGTAGGATTCAGAACTCACCACCAGCTCTCTGGATAAAGTGATGAGCCTCATGTTTGTTTGTTTTATCTTGAAGGAGCGGGTGAACCTGAATCTTTGCAGATGTAGGATCAGGACACTGTTGACAGAAAAGAGGTGGAGGAGGAAGAGATGGAGGAAAGAGGGTCAGATCACAAGTTGATAAACGACCACAGAAGGAGGGAAACTGTTTAGCCTGACACCTGAATGCACTGATATTACTCACTTTGGCAGAGTCAAGAATGACCTCTGCTGTGAAGAGTCGCAATCACCACATTCACAATGATGGTCCAGCTGGTTCTCCTGCAGTGGGGAACAGGAGCAAGAAGCAGGTTTTAGGTTCAGTCTTTTCATGGATGATATGAAAATCACTTCGACAAACACATTCATACAAATTGACAAGATTTGGTGGAGGATGGATCGCACTGTTGAAATCACACTAAAGTCTGTGTAAAGGAGCAGATGTGCAACTTATTTTCAGGTACATTTCAACACATCCTGATTGAACAGCCTGGAATAAAACCATGCACAGAGTCAACATGGGGAATCTCTTCTCTACACCTTAAATATAAAACTGTCTGTGACTGTGCATTCATACTTCTTACATTGCCTGGTGCTCAACATCTAGAAGGCAATGTGAGCATCAACAGGGCAGGTGTAGTTGATGTCCATGCTAGGGGCTGCTTTGTGGAGATCACCAGACAGAGACCTCATCTTATCCAGCACATAGCTGAGGAACTCATGGGCCTCTGCACGGAAACACACAGAACAACGAGTTTCAGAAGGTGACAATTGGACTAAAACTAGTTCAGTGAAGGTCAGTGTTTTACTCTGCTGTGTGTTGGAAGTAAAAAGCACACTAACTTTCTGCCTGTTGTCCTCAAACTCTGAGTTAGACTCAGAGACAGTATCTTTGAACGCAGCTAGGACCCTTTTTTTTCTCTGCAGTGTTGTTGGAGAAGCGGCAGACTCTGACCTCCTCAAACCCTCTGGAAAGAGCAAAACAGGAAAGAGAGAGAGATTTCTATTTAGTTTTTGTTTCTTAATGTCAGCCTACAAATGTGTCGGAGAAACCAAAGAGTGATCTGTGTGAGTGTGTGAGGAGGTGCTACACATGATGAACACAGATTCTAGGTGAGAACTCCACACCCTGTGCTGGTTGTGGACCTCCTGAACAAAAGGAGTCAGTGTCAGGAGGCCTTGCAGACTGGAGTTCATGTAGCAAGTCTGCGCCAGGTTGGGGAGCCTGAAACACAACAAGACAGAGGACTGAAGTCAGACTGGATGTTTCAGCTTTATTTCAGGAGGGAAGATTAATGGAACTAAACCTGGTATAGCTATATATAAGTATAAAAACAATATATGAACATTCATTGCATGCATGTGAGTTTCTTTACCCGAGGCAGACTAGTTCTTCTTTAGAGAGGGTTTCTGTCTTGGCAGTCAGTCCATGTAATGATGTCAGACGGCTTGATCTGTAGGCTCCCACCTCAGCCTGATGGGGTGGACTGCATCAGTGCAGAGTCGGTCGTGGTGGACTCGCTCTTTGACTCAGTTGAGTCAGTTGGAGAGCTTCCCTCTGCTCCTAACTCAGCTGGAGATCTGGTCTTATGTTTCTGTTGAGTAAAAGTACGTTAAAACAATAAATACAGCAAAATAAACTCCATGCATAATGCTAATATCTATATAACATCCAGAATACACGTTACTGTAACAGTTTGGTCAACTGGTAGCACTGGCAGCATTCAGACCACCAACAGTGACTTCTTCTTCCAAAGTTTCTTCTTATTTTTCTTTCTTTTTCTGTTGCCGGTGTCTCCTGGATACAACCTTCCCCAACCTCAGACTGCTTGTTGTTGACACTGGTGATACAAGGAAACAGAGACGGTTATTCTGCTGTATGATCCAATCACAGTAATGAAACCAACAGGAGAAGAAAATAATGATGGCTGATATTACTCACTTGTGGGGAGCCAAGAATGACCTCTGCTGTGACGACTCCTCAGCACCATGTCCTCGCTGATGCTCCTGCAGCGGGGAACATGAGCGAGAAGAAGGTTTTAGTTTCAACCTCTTCACAGACGATATAAAAATCACTGTGACAAACATTCATACAGAGTGACAACATTTGGTGGAGAGTGAGGATGGAGCGCTGGGGTTAAAATCATGCTAAAGTCTGAGTAAAGGAGCAGATGACCAAAATCAGACTGGAGCTCGTTTATGAACCTTCAGTGCGTCTATGAGTTTCTTTGCAGGTGATTACCCGAAGCAGACCACTTCCTTTGGGGGAAGCATTTCTGGATTGGCTGTCAGTTGTCCAGGTGTTGTTTGGGTCGTGGTTGTCTCAGATGAAGAGCTTCTTTCTGCTCTTTCATCTTCAGCTGGAGACTCTGACTTCTTCTTCTGTTGGGTAGAAGCAAAATAAACTCCATGTGTGATGCTAATATCCACATAACAGCCAGAATACACGTTACTGTAACAGTTTGGTCGACTGGTTTCAGCTCAGTGGAACATACCTTGTGACATGACAAAAGCCATTGACGACACCAATGTTTCTTCTTTATCTGTCCAGGTGAGGCTGGACTGTCAGTGATGGTTGAAGCCTCCTTCTCCACCTTCACACTCCTTGACGGTGTTGGCAAAGTTTTTGCCCTTTCTTTCTGTGCACAAGATATCTCAAAATGTTCTGAATAAGGTTAGAATTTTCATCCCAATTTCACCCAAGGGCAGGTGCACGGGTAGATTTTATAAAGCTCAAGGAGGCACTCCTCGTACACCATGTACTTCACCATGTCTTACGGTCTTTTTGGTTGGTGCTCTGTTGTTGAAGAAAACCACAAAGACAGTAAAAACACACTCTTGACCAAATAAATAAATAACAATTGCCAAGTGCCATGTTATGGAAGGACAGTGGTGTTTATGGATCTTTGGTCTATGGTCTATGGTCTTTGTATGCTCCAGGAGACATAAACAATAAACACCACAAATACTCCTCAAAGAATGTGAAATGCTTTTACACTGATATTGCAACAGGATTTTGTAGAAGCAGGGTTTTGTAATTGTTTTCTCCAAACTGGTTTCCTTCTCTTTGTGGGGAAAATTAAAGGAAAAACGGTTACACAGCACACAGTGTGTGTAGAGCAGATGCTGTGTTAATGGTTAAAGCTCACACAAGGACTCACTGTAGTGTTATTATGTTGGTATTACGTGTTGTGTCTGTTAAATACAAATGTGTTCAGTTAACATCACTGCTCCACATGTTAAAATAAGGGCCTTTTTTCATCTTGGACATTTCATTACACTGTTCAGCTGCATGACATCACTGGCTATAGCCATTTAAAGGGGATTCTTTCGTTAATAAAACATTTTGGTCTGAATAACTGTTGTGCATTTTATTCAGATTTTTTTTATAGCAAAGGACATAAATCTTTTATGCATTTTATGCATATTTGTTGGTGAATGTAAAGTTAATAGTATGTTTTTACGTTCATAAAATAAAACTAAAATACATCAGAATTTAGTTTTTTTTGTTTTCAGCCAACTTAAAACTTTAAATGTTTGGACATTCTATTAATTTTTAAACTAAACTTTTGCTAACTAAAGCTATTGTGTTGATTTAACTTGTTGATTTGATTTGAAAATAATTAATTTGTGTGTTATCATTTGACAATTTCTTTTAAGTTGGTCCAACAATTCTCTGTTTTCTGTGCATATCTTCTTAATTTTCTTCTTAATTTTTTTTGGCTTCACTGTTCCACACAAACGGCACCACAAACACATCAAAAAGACATTAGCCTACTGGCCTGAACCCTGCAGTTCTCTCTGCATTGCTATTCATCTCCTCCTCTCTGTAAAGAATTGGTCTTCAATTAAGGCCAATTGTCTGCCTTTGATATATGACTGCTGGAATTGCTTTGGCATCAGGAAGTTCTTCACCACTTCAAGTTATTAGTTAGTGAGGGGGAGCACATTAGATTGAATCTGCTCCTATACCTTTTAACACTCATAAGGGCAGTGATTCAAATTTCAGATGAAACAAATTTACTGTGAGGTGAACTATTGAAAAGCATTAATACCTCTAAGTAGTGGCCGACCTAGAGCTTTGAAATAGAAAGAGAGGCCGAGATACTGTAGGTGATGAGATGAGCAGGAGAGAAATATGGAGAAATCTGGGAGCTAAATGGGAAAACTGGTGATCTTGCAGTTTGAATGATCACTTTTGACTCATGACGACCTTACAACTTGGGAGATTTTCAACTTAATTTCAAGGATACATGGTACTGTAAGGATGAAAGGTTCAGAAAATTGTAGTGCATCATCATTATCATCATTAAGAAAGAAAGAAGTGGGGATGTTGTCACTTCTGCAAGGTTTTCACCCGTCAGTGATATTTGACTCAAAGTAAAAATGGGATGGAGGCAGGGCAGAGGGTGAACTGTTAATGTGAAACAAACTGCTGAAGCAGAAACATTTTGGGGTTACAAGCGACCTTCAAGTGATGTGAAACAACAACTTTGACTTTGGTGAAGAAATAAGGCAGAGGAAGATACTTTTTTTAGTGTGTGTGTGTGTGTGTGTGAGAGAGAGAGAGAGAGATGGGAAAAGATGTGACGTAGCCAAAATGGGTAAGAATGATGACACTCTCCACTGAGAATTTGGCGAGAGGTTTTCTTTTCACTCATGTACTTTAGCACCTGAGATAAACCTGTTATCCCTGTGTGTCAAGTTACAGGGAGCTGGGAGCAGAGGGAGATGGGAAAGTTTTCGGATGAGAGGAAGGACAAAGACATTGACCACGCCAGTTTTTAATACATTAGTTATACAGCATTTTTTTAAATAATCAAAATCTAATCTTTGTAAATGGCCCTTACATTTATGACTGTTTTGGTCAAATTTTGATCTTAACTGTAACTCATCAGCTTTTTTGCAGCTGTCCCATGACCAGTCAAGGCATATGGGGGTTAGGAAGATTAAGATTAAGATTCATTTATTGTCACATACAATCATACTTGGTATAACGTAGCAAAATTTGTTCTCTGCATTTAACCCATCCCTGAGGAGCAGTGGGCAGCCACAGTGCAGCACCCGGGGACCAACTCCAGATCTTTAGCCAGTGTCCAGGTCAAGGGCACCGACAGGAGAATTAACCTAAGATACATGTAGACATAATTTACAGTACTTATTTGGCCTCAGCTAAAAAAAGAATGTGTCAGAATACATCAGAACTTGCCACACATGGCAAGTAACTGGCAAGCCTAACCAGGTTGTATTCACATAAGGTGATGCTTTTTGGCTTGTGGAATGCATCAGCAACATCCAAACGTTTGATGAATATGGTGGTTATTAATTTGGAAGGTTGTGCCGTGGTCGTCTACAGTGACAGTTGGGACAGTCATGTTTGGCACCTTCGCTCATTCTTTGAATTTTTGTCTGCTGCACGACTGACAGGTAAGTTAGAAAAATTTGATTTTGCTTGTGCAACACTAACATAACTTGACCATGTTGTGGGCCAGGTGATGGCTACAGAGCAGCTTACTGTGCCGACCACAAAAAAGAGAGTAATTCAGTTCTTAGGTATGTTACTGCAGTTTTTTAAGGAACTTTGTCTCTGTTGTTGCACTCCTTACTAGTTGTTCAAGACAAATGTTAAGTACATTTGTCAGCAAGGCTTTTCAGACAATTGAGTCCCTTCTGTGTAGGGCTCTGGAGCTGGGTGCTTCCCGTGGGCATACGCATTTCGTGTCCATGTAGCTTTCAGGTGAACAGTGTAACAGCAAGGGTACTGATGGGTTAAATCAATACTTATGGATATTTTGGAAAATGCACTTATTTCCTTATTCGGTATATGACAAAATTGATTCCACTCTAATGTCTGTAGAATAAATATGAAGTCACTGGCCAAAAATCAACTAAATTTTTTTTTTCTAAAAACAGGTCTGTGATTGTCTGTGCCTTAAAATGATTAATACTTAATGAATATTTATCATATCCTTTGAAAACTGACATGACAATAACAACATGGGAAATCAAGGCAATAAGGTTGATTTAATTAATTTCTTTCAACCAACATTTTCACAAGAGAATTATTTTTAAAGGAAAGTTGAGGTTTGGGTTTATTCATTTGTCAGTTGCCCTTTGAGAAGTTGCCATAGGAGACACTGAAAGAAATAAGAAATAACAAAGACCATGCCAATATGCAGGAAGGTAAGCAAGCTCAGGGGTAATTTGATTAAAACCTGCTGCATTGTTGCATTCATCAACAGGCCCTGAGCCCATAATTCAAAGCATGACCACTGTCATTAAGATAGTGAAGTGTGTTTGTGTAAAAGCATTCAGTTAGAGACACAAGTTCTTCATGAATCTGGGAGCAGAATGCAGATTTATTTTATCACAATTATGCCTGCTAACACATGTCCTCTTTTTCCTCTCTGACAAGCAGAGATAGAGTAGTTGCTGTGGTTGAAAGGACTGCCACAGGCAAAGTCGTGTGGCCCTGGCTCGCTGGCAGATCTGGCTTCTTTTGACCAAATTACTGGACATTTACATGTTGTCAACATAAGTGTATAGGGGAAAACATATCATGCGTAAAGTTTCAACATATCCATGGTTTGCAGCAGTGTACAGTGCCAACTTTTAATCTGGATACTGGGGTTGGATATACACAGAGTTTTATACATTTGGCCCCAGGTGTTGAAAGGTTTTCCAGACACATCCAACTGGTCAGAGACCCCAGTGGAAGACCCAGAGCACACTGGTGAGATAATATCTCATTTGGCTTTCAGATTCCCTAGGAGGAGCTAGAAAATGTTGCTGGGGTGAGGGACAAATGGCCTACATTACTTGGTCTGCTGCCATGACCTGACCCTGGATAAACGACAGAATAAGGACGAATGAATGAAAAAAAGATTATATTTCTATCTTAAAAAGTATCTTTTTTTGGTAATTCCTGCCTTTCCTTTGCATGTGTGCTGTGTGTAAGCATATCTGTAAGCCTGCGTGTGCCAGTAAATGTATGCCAGCTCTTTTGTCAGCTAAAAACAAAAATCCATTAGTTTGCTGGCAACCATAGCTCTTTGAAGTCTTTGTGTCCGAGCATACGTGAAGGAACGTAATTCCTTTGAGCTCTGAGCATCATCTATTTCTGTCCACGTATGTCTAATTGAAATGTTGCCACAAAAACAATAAAACGAGGCAGAGGGGAAAATCCAATTTAAAAAGTTGATGAGGATGGGATTTTCTGGCTGGAATGATTTCCAGGACTTCAAGGTTCAGGTTAAATTTCTTTCGCATTTTGCTGACTTTGTGATGTATGTGCATACACACAACATCTAAGACACTAACATATGAGTACACAAACAAATGCACAATCCTGATGTGTCATTTAATATCATCGTGTACTGGGAGCCATATTAAAACACACTTTCATGCACAATAAACTACATTAAAGTTTATTCTGCTTGTGTACATTAAGGACTCAGAGCAAACAGTGTTCCACTTATTGGCTTTTTATTACAATTCTGCTGGCTAATAAAGTTGATTTTTCACCTGATGAAATAATTTCTTCACTATTCACTGTGTTACACAGTGTGTGACATGGTGACAGCTGATAGGAGTGGCGACTGATGGCTTTGATGAAAAATGCATCACATTACTCGCTGTAATAACAGATACATTTTAAAGATCCTGTGTAGCTAATCAATAATACTTACTAATTCTGTATTTACACAGTTCAGAGTTTTCCTTGTTTGCTCTGCAGTCAACTACTATGAGTATTTGTTTAAATGTAACATCTAACATTGTTGGTTGATCTGCTGAAGCAACATCTAGCTCAGGTTGGTAGAAGTGGAAGAAAGGGTCAACAGCTGACGTGATTTGGGATTGAGAATACAAAAGGTAAATCATTTTGCTGTGCTGACATGGGACATGAAAGGGGTAGCACTTTGTAAAAGAGATAACCTGTGGTGGAAGAAGTGTTGAAATCTTTTACCCAAGTAAAGGCACAAATACATTAATGTAAATGTACTCCATTATAAGAAAAGATCTTATCATACTTAAGTAAGTTAAGTACAGAAGTATAATTCAGTAAAATTCACTTAAAATTATCAAAGTAGCCATATTTATTTAGCATATAGCTGGTCAAGTTGGAGCTAGATTTGACTACTCTGTATACACTTAACTAGCTTAGTCCAGTAGTAGCAAACCTATGCAGTCACAAAATAAAGCTGAAGGGCCGGGAGATAATCCAGTGGATAGAAAAGAAAAAAATCCCCTATGCAAATCTGTATTCTTTTTTTCTGACTGGATACTATTTAATTTGAACAGTCATTTAAATTAAACCATCTGAAAAGTTTAGAGGGAAAATGTCTCTCTGTTGGAACTGACAGCTCATAAAAATCTGAAATATGACAAGGGCCTGCAACTAGACACTGTGCACCAAAGTACTCACTAAAGAAAACCTTTCAGGACTTGAACTTCCTTTAAGGTAGGGGCACTGCATCTTTTCTTATGTTTCTAACTTAATTAAATGGAAAAATATAAAGTTTCTTTAATGTATTCTTCAAAATAAAACACAAGTTAATCAAATAAATCTCATCATTAAGTGCTTTTGAACATACCAGTGAAAGTAAAATTACAAGTGTCTGACTGATTTCTAGCAGCTAGAAGGGTTAATCCAACACAGAACAACAGAACAGGACAACTGTGAAATTGTATATAGTTATATTATATATAGTATATTGTATAAGTTGCAATGATAAATGGTAACAACATGGGCAATGTTGCTTGGGGCAGGGATAGGGAGTTTTACAAAGATCAATTATTTTGGTGTTTTAACACTATGAAAAAGTTATTTAGTAAGTAATGAGTTACTTTACCTGTGACATTACCTTCCATTAGTTAGCCCAGTTTAGTCAAATGTGCCTCCTAAAAACTCTACTATATTCTTCATTCCTCCGTGTCATCTTCTGTTCTTTCAAGAGTAGAGAAATAGAAAAAGACATTGTTTAACAAGTAGCCACCATATGTTTTGGCATTTTTTTCTGACTAGCTTAGCCGCAGTGACTGCACACAATGCTCCAGAAGTCCTGTCCTCACTTCTCCTTCGAATGTTGTCTCTTATCATCCATGGACAGGAGGAGCTCCATTTCTCATTTCTTATCGTTCTTTTTCCTCTTTTTTGGTGTGGTCTCCTTCCTCATAATCATCTGCAGATTCTTCCTCTTGGTCATGCATGGCCAGGTTCTCAGCCAATGTGGTCGCCTCCTTGTACACCTCTTTTCCTCGTCTGACAGCCAATTTAATTGCTTGAAGCAGGGGTCAATGCCTGCACTGTGGACATGGCGTCAACAAAAAAGTTTGGTGCCATCCTCTTGCTCTCCAAGATGCCTTTTTGACACCACTTTTTGGGGGTCATCGTTGCAAATTTTGTTAGTCCAGATGTTTGACTTTTTCAACATCTTGCTAGTGTAGTTGTAGTTTGTAAGCTTGTCACATGATCACATATCACTGTCCCAGTCTCAGTGTTGGTAGGGTTAGGTTTGGTAACATTAGATGGCAGATGTGACACAAAAAACTACCAAGAACATTATTTGTCCTTGCCTGAGAATAACTAAGCCTAAATAATGTTGATGAATAATGTTGGATTATCTTTTAACACTTTTTTGGTGCAGCCGAAGCAACGTCTACTTCCTCTAAAAAACAAAACAAAACAAAAACAACAACAATAAAAAAGCAGTTGAATACTGATTTAGATGTTAATTACCATGACAACAACCAAACCTTTGAAGCATTTGGATCAGCCTTACTAGACATACATTTATATTTAGCTAGCAAGTTAAATATAAATGTAGGACAATGTAGGACAACTTTGGAGTTTCTTGCCAGCCTCAGTCCACTTTCAACCCCTGCACCAAGCAAGTAGGCTCCACAAACTGGCCTGTCCAGTGAACAGACGGAGATGAAAGCGATACCAACACCTCAACCAATTCCTGGTAAGATGGCAAAAAGACTAAATTTCAAACCTGAATCACCACTCGTAGCCAGTAAATGCTCCATGTTATCCCTGAAACATCTCAAGAATGGAGCAATAAGATGGGACATTTGCAGGCTCTCTAACATTTGAATCACAATGTCAACATATTGTGCAAGAAATTATAGCATGATTATCATGTGATAGAGAGCAGTGACACAGGAACATTTCATTGACAGGATGCTTGCTTGGAAAATAACCTCAATTTAGAAAGGCATAGTGGGGGGAATCCAAAATTTGGAGTTCCCACTCTTCATTGGCTCTGCCACCAAATCCCAGTTGCTGCAATTTAGAGCTGGCATGATGAGATGTGATTTTGGATAGACTCACCATTTTAGCCACTGTAATGGCAATGGCTCTTGGGATGGCAATGTTGATGTGTCAGTTGGTCCATCACTTTGCTACAGATGGAAATATTATTAAAACTGCAAGCAGTATTGAACAGGCCCTTGCACGCCCCTCGCCTGTCGGGGCGTGACACGACCGCCTCCCCCTCGACGGAGACCGACCGGTCGATGCAGCCCTGGATTTCCCGCATGCTCACTGTGTTGGTGTGGGTTTACTCCGACATTTCAATTTAAAATGAAATAAAAATAAAAAAACATTATACAAATGATTTGTGTGCTCCTATATCCTCCAAAAACATGCATTTACAAAAATAATTAAAGGCACAGTTCACTAAATAATGAAAATCCAGCCATTATCTAATCACCCCCATATCGATGGAAAATCGGGTGAAGTTTCTTCCTCCACAAAACATTGCTGGAGCTTCACAATAAAAACAGTGTTGCAGCATTCTCCTAAACAAGTGAAGAAGCTTGGGTTTTGTTTAAAATGTAAAAAACAACCCCAAAAAACAAAAAATGGCTCCACACACCTCGTCCGACGTAATCCAAGTCTCCAGAAGTCCCGACATCCCAAAGTAATTTGAAAAGACATTATTTACCCCCTTTTCTAAGCTGAAATCTTCACTACTTTGCTAGTTAAAAGCATAATCGCGCATTTAAAAAAGCGGCTTAAAAGTAAGTGTAAATAATGTCTTTTCAAATCCCAAAAATTTTCGTGGACAACGAAATTTCACCTGACTTTCCATCATCCATGAAAAGTCTGGTGAATCACTCCTTGGGAGTGATAATGATTTATTTTTTAATGAAGTGTTCCTTTAAGTTTAAAATTGTACATATATTTCATAGCCAGTGATTGAAGAGTCATTGATTCACCTCCTGTTTTATTCTACTCATTACAGCCAGTGAAGAAGAAACACAGAGCACGGATCATAGAGTTGTTCATCGATGTGGCTCAGGAGTGTTTGAACATCGGCAACTTCAACTCCCTCATGGCCATTACCAGTGAGTATTGGACAGAGAAACTTACAGAAACTTTACACCAACAGAGTTAAAAACAGCCCACACACTGTTTGAATGACAGGCGCTTAAACCAGCACACAGTAAAAAAGAAATCACACAGATCACATACTGCTAAATGTTCTTAATACTTATTCAGTGATTTGAGTTAACGGCTTCCAATTAAATCAGTAATGAACATCATCACTTTGTCACCACGTGTTTTTAAGGTAGACTCAGTAAAATTGTACCTCCCGGTATTTCTTGTCCAATATCCAATAATCTAATTCAGTAAAGTAAACAAATACAGTTCCAGCTGGAGTTTAGGCTGATTTTCTCAGCTCTGCCTCTGTAAATACTCTGTTTCGTCACACTTCATCCGCTGGAATGAACATTGGAGTAAAGTCAACACTGACAAGTTGGAAATCCTGGAGGTAAGACAACCTGAGCACATCAGTGATTCATTAAATTAAAAAGGAAAATAGACAACTTTCCTCTCAATGTGAGCAACATGGCTACTGCTAGCAGCCTGGCTACCATAGTAACCATAAGAATTCCAATTGGAAACACCTGGTTGTATTAATGAGTAGGCAGGTCTTGTTAATTACTCATAGAGTAGAGAGAATGTCGGTTTTGAACCCTCTCAAGTCCCGGTGGTAAGGGGAAACACATTGACCGGGTATCAGATTCCTACACAACACCGTTGTCGTCCGTTCGCTCTTGTTTTACCTCAGTTTCTATCACTCTCCTTCTTCGCCTTCTTTGTCTTCCCCATCAGCAGGATTCTTTTTCTTTTGCAGGGTTTCCACAGTCATTCCATTTATTCCACTGTTACCTGGAAAATTCAGTCATTGTCTACTCATCTCCATGCCGATAATATATATATATATATATATATATATATATATATATATATATATATAAAGCA
>JBBPCS010051831.1:0-18728 GCA_037974645.1 Hollardia meadi
CCCCCCCCCCCCCCCCCCCCCCCCCCCCCCCCCCCCCCCCCCCCCCCCCCCCCCCCGGGCTCAGCATGATAGCGTGATGGTGCCCAATGTCTTGTTGCCAATCCTTACTGACTGCGGTCTCTCAGAGAGAAAGTCCAGCAACCTGTTACAGAGTGACGTGTTCAGGCCCAGCAGGTCCAGTGATGATTCAAACATGCTAATGTTTAGCATCTATCATGTTTACCATCATAGTTTAGCATGCCAGTATGTAGTGTTGCATGCCATAACAACACTAGAAAAGTATCACGATTCCCTTAAAACTGTACAATACCCCTATTTTATTAATATTGGTACTTTAAGATTTATTCACGTAATAGAGTGGGCAGCACTCCGCTTCACCAGTCCAGTCCCTGAAGGCAGTCACACCAGTTATAAATCTTCAATTTATACTCAGTACTGATAAGAGCAATCATGGCTTGTACATTTTTGTCAATAACCTCGATTACTAGAAAATGTGTTCAGTAGAGCGCAGACCTCCACCAATAAAGTATAGTCATTTCTAATGTTGCTTTAGTGCACTAGTGTTCAGGCTAATGATAGATATTTAGGGGGTAGACTATTGTTTCAGAGTAATAAGGTTAATTTTGGTATTGTCACAGCAATACTAGTGTGCTAATATTAGCTCATTAGCACAGTACAGCTTTGGTCATGAACCAGAAGTATTCAAAATGTATTCTGATGATAATCACAATTCATCGAGAGGATCATGAATGTCCTGTGCAAATGAGAGAAACAGCATAAATGTTTATGAACTAATTTGTTTCCTGCATACCGCTTAAAGCAGACTCATACTGTCGCTGATTTTTAGCTGTTAATTTAACTTTTGTGGAATAGGAAAAGATACAATCAAGTTCCCCCAACAGTAGCAATATTTTATTCATAGCCTACTTTACTTTTGTGTGAGATTAATGAAGGATTATTCTATGTGGCCAGTGGGTCGAATCGGTTTATCAATAGCTGACTTAGCTGTGGACTAGGTTTTTGATTTGCATACTAATAAATAACAACAGTCTGCTGAGGATGGAACTGTGTATTCTGCAAAACTACTGATTTAAAGTAAACAATACCTTAATTCATTTAAATCTCAGTGATAATATAACATCATCAATTATGTTACATGAAAGTGAGCACATTTTATGTGCCTATAAACACACAATATTGTCTGTGACATCACAAAGTGGTGATGTGATGTGACCTGGTTGACTCGTCCTATCTCTGGCCTCCATCTGCCTCCCTTTTTCTTTCATGCAACTCTTTTTTTTCCTAATCAGGGTGAAAGTCTCTTCACTCTCAGCACCTTTAATCATCACCTTAACCCATCACTTTGATTACAAATCCCTGTGGAGCCGGGAGGCCTCTACACATAGATTGGTACCTGTTGAGTTTGGTTAGCCATGAGGGAATGGAGACTGAGTGTATCAAAAAGAATCCCCTGCTTTTTTAATCTACAAAATGGGCTTTTTCTTTCAAGGTGTGACAGTGACCCATATAAACTTAGTGAATTACTTGTTTGGTGGAAGATTCCTGAGCACCTCCAAACTTTCTTATTAGCAAAGTTGGGGTTGTTATTTTTCCAATTTCCGAGGAATAAAGAGGGAATTAATACACCGAACCTGAAAGCTCAGAGTTGAATCAATATGTCACACCTCAGAGCAGTGTGAGAGTGATTAAAGTTTTATGCTTGATTTCTTGTTTTTCTTTAACTTTTTTTATGCATGATGCGGTCTGCTTTTCTGCAGCACTAATTTGAAAAATGTGTCAGGCTAATCAGACTCAAAAATATAAAAGCAACTAATAGTTCTCTCTCTCCGTAACAGTAACGTAAGGTACTTGAATGTAATGTGATTTCACCTGCAGGATAATAAAACCAGTGTAAAAATGTAGTTGATAATGAAATAGATTAACCTTTGAAGTCAGATTACTGTTCTTTTGGTATTAATTGGCTCCCATTTTTAGTCTCTTAATGCCACTGATTTCCATCATTACTATAGACTGCAAGCTGCCCACATATCACGCATGGACAATCTCTCTCACTCCCAACACAGGGCACACATTAGCACAGGAAATTATCAGTGACATTGCCCTGGCATACGCAAAGTGTCAGATAATGAAGGTCTCTGAATTACATTTACTGGTTACCCAGAAAATAAACTACTATAGCTACATGCTAAAAAGTGTGTCTCTCATACATATTATTTATGTGTATGGTTAATCTGTTACAGCAGTTTACAGTAAGGGTGTGTAACTTAACTCGAGTGACTAATTTGTGAATCAGAACGAATTCTTGTATGTCTTAATGAAATATGCAGACATCACATCAATAAGGAAATTAGTCATGCACTGTTTCTATTAGTTTGAGGTCGTGACTTAATATCTTTGAACATAATGATTTAGCATTACTCACTGTTGTAAACTAGAACATTTAATTAAAGTGTGATTTAAATGGTGGGAAATGCAGTCTCCATGCACAAAATACCTCAGTGGAGACATACAGTGCAAATTTACCTTAGATTTCACGAACAAAGACCAAGCTACTAAGATATGGATTTGCAAAGATTTAGAGAAAGATTTTTCATTCCTCTACTTCTAGAGGTAGAGGAATGAGGGATGAAGGGATGAAGGGATGAAGGATGAGAAAGCAGGGATGAGGGGACGAGAGGAGAAATCATGGTCGTGGATGATGGATGGATGGATCTTCTTTTGGGTGGATGCTAGCTGAAGGTGGGAGATTGAGGGAACCGGGGGAGTTGAGGCTCTGGGTGGGGGGAGCCGCCTCTTCTTGCACCTGTAATTGTTCCTGTAATGAGACAGAACGGAGAGAGAAAAGAAAGGGGGGTTGGCAGGTGGGGGGAGTCAAAGAGGAACGGGATGGACCAGGTAAGCTTGACCTCTAATACAATAATACAATACTAATCAAAAAATAAGAATCTAATTAACTAATATGCATAAGAAATCAATACCTCCCCACCCAAATCGAATCCATGTCAGTTTTTGAGACCTCTCTCCCGGCACTACTCTTTTCCAGAGCCCAGCCTTCATACAAATGAAAATCCCTGAAGATTTCTAATCAAATATAACATTTTTTGGACTGCCAAAGATCTCAGGACACATCCCCCATACCAAATAACCATTCATTCAAACCAGCACTGATGGATGGGGTGTTTTTAGATTGGAGAGAGAGAGAGAGGACTGCGAATATCCCCTTCCTCAAACACCTTTTTATTGTTATCTTCAAGCTCAGCACTTTGTACGGGAAAGTATCCCAGAATTTACAAACAAACCAGAGAGTTTTTTTGTTTTTTTTTTGACAATTCACTTCTCTCACAACCAAACTCAAACAGACTGAACATTTGATCTCTCGTTTTGTCACCGCTTTTAAGCTACCAGCAAGTGCCAGTCATATCAGGGAGACCTGGAGCGATGAGTTCCAGTGTCAGATGAACTGTGGGAGGAGGGGCCGGTCCGGTATACAGAGCTGTTCCATTAATTCCAGATACGGAGTAATTTTAAGTTTAAAGTTTTAGACAGATTGCGTTATTCCAAAACTAAACTCAGTGAGATATTCAATTCTGTTTCTCCAATTTGTGATAGATGTACTGCTGCCGAAGGATCACTGTTGCATCTATTTTGGCAAATTCTAGGTCATTTTTGGTGCGACATTTTAAATTGGTTTTCCAAACAACTTGGAACCAAGATTCAACCAGACTGTAATTTGGCAATTTTGGGTTGCTCTGAAAGGACAAGAGTCCTTCCCTCTCATCAAAAACAGGTTCTTAAAGTGAGTATCATCGCGCCCCCTCCCCCCCCTTTTTTTTTCTTCTTTTCAGTTCTGTTTTGTTTTTCTTGCACCCTTGCCACCACGAGAGGGTGATCTTCTGCTACCTGTTCATTTGTCGCTGTTGATTTGCAGGTTGGATACAAATCCCCTGTCTTATTTGTTATTTTGTGTATTCAAGTGTCCTTGAGCATGCAGGGGCCACTGACCTTCCAATCACTGGACGACCGCTCTACCACCTGAGCCACAGCTGTGTATTGTCTTTATATACAATCCAGATTTTTGCTAGGTTGTAAGTATGATCTCAGTGTGTGGAAAACTACTACAAAGGGACAACAATTGACTGATCTACAACCACAAGTCGTGAGATGGGGTTCCAGATGTCGGTTATCAATTTGTGGACTTATTTGTGGTGATTTATTTACAATTGATTGCATGCGGCTTTGTTTTGAAGTGTAAACACTGTAAGAACCATGTCCTGGTAGAAAGAAAATAGCCTGAAGAGGTTAAAAAAAGTTCAGCATGAACCTGGTCTCCACCCACAACCAATAAGAGGAAAACCAAGACTATCCTGCAAACAGTAGAATATACCGTATATCATTCTCTTATGTTTCTCTGTTAAAATTACCAGAATTTTGTGAGCTGTGTCAGACTGGCTTTGCCCAGATAGACTTTCAGATTTAATTTGAAAGTATGACAAATTAGCACATTTAAGGATGAACCAAATACAAGTGATGACACAGATGAATAACATCAAAACTGTTTCAACAAAGATTGTGCCAGAATATCAGACTGGTGACATTTCTGTGCAGCTGTTGTGTTGCCCATATTTTTTTTGAAAATGATAACATGGTAGCATGCCTTAGCATCATTTTTACCAAGGCATGGATAGCAGCCTTTAAAAAATGCCGCTGTAAACATTGCCTTGGATGGAGATATCTAAATACATTCTGAAGGCACAGACAGCCTGGAAATGTGTGGAAGTCACTGCAATTACCTCTGCGTCTAATCACTATGTCAGAGCTGGAGGCAGGTTGAGTGCTGCAAAACGTTAGCAGAGAAGACAGCTTCCTGTACATAGGAAGCATTTTAAATCAGCTTTGGATCCAGTTACCTGATTAAGCAATTTAAACACAATTTATTATAATTATACACTCTTAGACATTAAGAATTGATTAAACTAAAAGTAATATTTATAGCCCTTATCATGCTAGTAAGACTTATACACAGTTTAACTGACTCCTGCATAAAGTTTTGTTCCTGTAAGGCTGATTTTCGTCAACATGTCATAAGTAAACAAAGTCTATCTGCAACTCGTTAAAAGTTCCCAGGATTATGAGGGGTTAATGAAATGCAAATCCGTGCAGAACCTTTTAATTTAGTTTTTGTTTGTTTGTTTTACTTCTTGTCATAGTTGTAACATTCCGGTTCTTCAATTAAGTAAGGTACATATTAACTTATTGTAATATCCCAGAGACTAATTACTGTGAGGTTGTTGTTGTTTTTTTTGTTTTTTAGATAATTGTTGCCCATCATCATTTAAGGAGAACACACAGATGGAGGAAGTTATCTTTCCGGGGGAAAATAAATCATTAGATACTAAACAGACTACACCTCAGTCCAGTCAGCTCAGATGCAGAATGATAGAAGTGTGTTTGGATGTTGCTGAGCATGAGTCAACACACGCATCCTACCCACAGTGCAAACAAATGAAGGTTTCATTAACAGGGCACTGTGTCACCCTAGAGCTGGAAGCTTTAGCGTGGCTAAAACTAAAGCTAAAAAAAAGCTCCATGAACACTATTTACCAGTGTTTACAAAGGTTAAAAGTACAAATATCAGCACAGTCCCTACAGAAATATGTAAAAACAACAGAAACATACCGTAACGAGGAGCTCAAAAACAAGATGTAAAGCTGGTGTAGTACTCAATCTTTTATGTGAATTGCACCCACCAAATGGCGTATGAATAACACGCCAGTGTCTCACGTCATTTTATGCTTCACATGTCATTTAACTCCATCCGCATTTAGCCCCTTTCAGACACAATGCGGCAACAGCACCGCTGCGCTCTGAAACCCACTATTTCAAATGGCTGGTCAAATGCGCTGTGTCGAGCAAAGTCCTGAGGTCAACCAGGTTGAACTTTGACCTCTGCGCGCTGTGACAAATACGGTACCCGCGTGGCCAATAGAAACAAGGCAGCCAGCCAGGCATGGAACTGGAGGAGGCAAAAACGGACAAGAAGCTGATCTTGTATGTGTCTGAATTCCCCAAACTGTAAGACACAAGTTTACGGTAGTATCGAGACCTCAAGAGAAAAGCTACATCTTGGAAACACGTTTCCAATCAAGTAGGCATATCAGGTGTGTTTTAACAGGTAGTGTGTAGGTAGGCAATGTGTGTTCTTACTAGCAGAGCTAGTGTCATGGTTTCAGTTCTTAATGTTATTTCTTGTGTTATGGTTTTGAATTTCTAGTTTATTTTCCTGTTTGCTTTCTGTGTTATCGTTTTGAGTTTCTAGTTTGTTATTTCCTGTTTTATTACGTAGTCCTTTCCTAGTGCATCTTGTCCTGCTTTGCACTTCCTGTCTTTGTTCTTTTCCCTCCACGGTGATTGTCTGCCCCGCCCTGATTAGTCTCACCTGGTCCTTGTTAGCCTGCCCTTCTTTGTGTATAAAAGTCTGTGTGTTTCCCTTTGTCTTTGTCAGTTAGTTGTATGTTACCCATGTGCCTCCGTCCTAGCGGTTTCCTTGTGTTCTTGTTTGACTTCTCTAGTGTTTGTTTGTTTTTTGCCTCATTTTTGGATTGTGAATTTTTCTTTTGCCCCTGTCGGATTTGTTTGCCTGTGTTTGGACTGACACCTGGTTTTGACCCTCGCCTGTCTCTACATCCCGTAAGCGTTTTTGTGATTAATAAATATTACTGGACTGACTCTGCTCTGCCTTCAGAGTCTGTATTTGGGTCCAAAACCCTGTTGCTAGTGTTTCTGGCACAAACTGTGACAGCTAGTGCAAGTGCCTGCTTCTTGGCATGGGACAGATGCATGTTTGTTGCTGTCAATAAGAAAATGTCCCGCCAGAAGACCTCCCTGCTTGAAGTTTTGAAAACTCTACTTTCTACCCTACTCTACTTTGCTCTGTCCTCCATGACTCCACCATAGATGTGCGCTGAACCCAGCGGCAAGCACAGCACAAACCGCGTTGTGTCTGAAAGGGGCTTTGAGCTTTTCTCTTGAATTCTTCGGCACGAATGTGATATAGAAAACGATGTAAGGTGACATAAGAGTGGGAAAGTCCGTACTTGGATGAGGTTGGGGTGTTGGATGGGAGCGGGGATTTGTGTCCTGTGTGAAACCGAAAGTTGAAATTGACTGGTGTTAATTAATGTCCATAAGTTAAGTTATGTAATCTTTTGAACTTACGTCACATTAGTAATGTAAGTTACATGACCTACCATACGGAACTAAACTGATTTTAACTCAAACCATGATGACGTTGTTGTTTCCTGTATGTCTAAAACTCCTAAAATGTGGACGCTGTTAAATGACATGCGAAAAGCATAAAATGCATTAAAGTACAAAATTACCGTTAAAGTGACATGCTATTCATATGCCATCCTATGAGGTCACAATGCGAACTGATGTGAATATGTGTATTTATCTTGCGTCGAGTGGAATTACTCGGAAGCTCTAATAAAAGGAATATTATCCTTGCATCATCTGAAGGATAATAACAAAGAAATTTATTTGGGGCTCAGAGAAAAAGGCATGCATTTAAATGGTCCTTAAAGCACTCTGGATTGGTGTGTGTGTGTGTGTGTGTGTGTGTGTGTGTGTCATAAATGTTTGCAAGCAGAATCCCCAGAGTTGGTCCTGCACTAAATATTCGCCAGATGACAATCTGATATTGGAATACTAATCATTCTCAAGGCGATCCTGACTGTGAGACCGAGGCCAGCTCTGGGAACTGGGAACCATTCGCTCCAAAGTGAGATTCATATGCCGTCAAAAACATGTCACTATTCAAGAGAGCGTCGACTCATTCAAAGAGAAATTTAGCGTTCCAGGTAAACGGACCTCAAAACATATCCATTCAATCATTCTCTCATTTTTTAATGTTTATGTAATGCAGGATGAATCAACAGTCAACGACACTTCCTTGTTTCATGGGTCAGTTAGACAAGGGTCACTGCAAAAAAGCTGTCAGACAGATGCTGCCTTTTTAACAGCTTGCTCCCTCACTGAATTCAAATTTGGATCATCAGTCACAACAGCCACAACAACCTTGGAAAAGGTTGACATTCCCTCACCCCATGATCACTTCTTTCCAGCGATCAAGAGTGACACAGCAACTGAACCCTGTGGTGTTTGTCTTCTCTGTAGATGTGACACTATACCCCAGGTCTACCACAGCCACAGATCCATATATCAGAGGCCAGGCAGCCCTGCTCCCAGGCCCTCTTGAAATTGCCAATGTTCCTCTTCTTTATTTTCATGCCTTTCCATTCATGAAAATAAACAAGATTTTGCACATATCCAGTCCTGTGCCAAACTTCCTTAACTGGTTTTGTGGGATAATGGTTCAGAGCACAGCAACCGTCTAAAGTTAAAAGCTTTGGAAATTCATAAATCAATTGCTGCGTGCTACGACATTGCAACTTTCACCAAAATTTAGGCCCAATTGAGCAAAATTTGCTTTGAGCTGGCAGGAAATATGAAGTTTGTTTTTTTGTTATTTTTAAACTGTAAAACTAATCAAACCAATCTCCTCCTACATTCAGGACTAAACTAGAGAATGCCTCAGTTGATTCGTTGGAGGCATGAATGACCCCATGGATGTTATCAATGATAATGACAACTTGTGACAACATCCTTATAATGAAGCATAATCCCGTGAACTAAATTATGCTGGATTTCTTTGCTTCTTACGTGGAATTTGAAATGGAAATTTTGAAAAAATTTTACAGACTCGCTTTATCCACATTTCGATCGCAGCGTTGAGGTGAGGTGTCCTTCAAAGCTTAAAGAAGATGAAGACTGGTATGGTATGCAACCTGTCAAGTGCTTTGTAAGAAGCATGTACAGACTTATTCTACATCAGAGATTTGAACGCGTAGAACATTAAACCAGGCATATGTCAGTGCTTGCACTTTTGGGGGTTTAAGGGGTGTTAAGATGGCAAGAACTGGGTTGCAAGGGATTAAAACCGTGCAGTTTAATTTTTCCATCCAGTCGTGTCTTTTTAATTTGCTCAAATTTTCACGGGGAGGAATTACAGACAAGAAGTGATTCCAAAAACTTGTTGTAGAGGTAGTTTATTGACAACTTTTTCTATCCTTTTGACAGCAGCTTCAACAGGCAGCACAGCACATTATCCCACTTGAAGGAAGCATATTATTAAAACTTGGACTGACAGAAAACCAGGAAGTAAATAAATTCTGAGCCAGAAGAATATTATCACTATGGGGATTAAATGTTTCCTCTGTTTGTAATTAAATTGCTAATCATTTTATTTTGAATATATTAACTCCTACTGATTTGTGTTGAGAGTTTCTCTTGTGAATGCATAAAACAACTCGATTATTTGGAGAAAACACAGTTCCTCGGTGAGTTTTGATGTTTAATATTCATAATAGGATAAAAATGCTAATTTATGTCAGCAGAAAAACATAAATAACTAAAATGTTAAAACGTTAAAAAATATAAAAGTTAAAAACTCAACACTGAAAACATTTGGACATGTTTTGGAACATTTGTCATGTTTAGAAAATATCTTATTATTGTTGTTATTATTATTGGCAACAAGCTTTTTATTTCAGAAGATTATTTTCGTGGTGTATTTAAAATTTGCAGAGGTGTCGTTTCTTCTCATCCCTTTAAAAAGCTGCAGCAGCGACCAGGGGATTTGTTACAAGCACATACCCTGTAGGCTACAAGGAGTGCGCGAGATAACTTTATCCTATTGAGATTTCTCATATGCTCATCCAGAGATGTTGCTCTTTTTCTTTTGAAAAACAGCCTCTAGTAAGCCCACTGTTTTTATGTCATCACCCGGATCCTTCTCCCGCACATCCTCATTAGATGTGTGAAGTAAAGACATGAAGAAAAAAAAAAACAATCAGCACAGGCGTTCTCTCCGCACCGCTCCATATTTTACGCGCACCGTTGTCTTCGCGTATCTAAAAAGCTCCCTTTTAAAAGACGCACAGCACAAACATGATTATCTTGAAGGTGCCGCTGTCGTGTCAAAATACATTTAAGCTTCACCTGACGGACATGCTGGGAGACTTTGATGTGGCTGCGGCTATCAGAGCGTGAATTCGCTCTGGTCCAATGATCTGGCTGGTGAGGAGTAGAGCGTCGACCGCGCGACTGAGCTCCGCGCGTTCACGTGGAACCTATAAACAGTCGTGGCGCGCAGAGCTGTGAGTTGTCGTGGAGAGAGGAGAGTGGGATAACCTGGCAGAGGATTGCATCTGTAGCGCCGTGGGAGATAACCTGACAGATATAGCAGGAATCCTCAACATGCCGTCATCACAAATCTTTTTCTCCCTCTTTTGTCACACATAGCTGTCCAACTTTGTTGTGCAAGGTGATATGTGAACAAGGGAGTCCAGCCATGCAGCTGAATGAGACTGGAGTTCAAGCACTGGCTCCAGAGCCATGTGAGCAGCAAGTACTGCAGGAGGAAAACACTGGAAACTGTAGCGGAGGTTCCACCAGTAACCTGTCGCTGCACTGCTGGCTGCAGCTCCTCACCAAGGACTCTATCATGGAATTTCAAGGAGACAGCTCCAGTCTACTGGTGCGTGTGATGATAGCATGTGTCTACTCTATAGTCTGTGCTCTTGGGCTGGTAGGAAACGCACTGGCTCTGTATCTGCTGCACTCACGTTACAGGCAGAAGCAATCATCCATCAACTGCTTTGTCATGGGACTGGCTATCACAGACCTCCAGTTTGTTCTGACTTTACCTTTCTGGGCAGTAGACACTGCCCTGGACTTCCGCTGGCCATTTGGACGGGTGATGTGCAAAATCATCAGCTCTGTCACCACCATGAACATGTACGCCAGTGTATTCTTCCTCACAGCGATGAGCGTGGCACGTTATTACTCGATCTCCTCTGCACTGAAGATGCATAGTCGGCGGGCAGCGGCCACTAGGGCCAAGTGGACAAGCCTGGGTATCTGGGCTGTCTCTCTGCTGGCCACATTGCCTCATGCCATCTACTCCACCAGCGCCCAGGTGTCAGATGAAGAGCTTTGCCTGGTGCGCTTCCCAGACTCAGGCCGCTGGGATCCACAGCTTCTTTTGGGTCTATACCAGCTGCAAAAGGTCCTCCTGGGCTTCCTTATTCCTCTGATCATAATCACTGTCTGCTACCTGCTGCTACTGCGCTTAATCCTCAGCCGACGGATCACAGGTGCAGCGGGCCCCCAGGTGGAGCAGGGCCGACAAAGTCGTCGCTCCAAAGTGACAAAATCCATTGTCATTGTGGTTCTATCCTTCTTTCTGTGCTGGCTTCCCAACCAGGCACTAACACTGTGGGGAGTGCTCATAAAGTTTGACCTTGTGCCCTTCAGCAAGGCCTTCTACAATGCACAAGCCTACGCCTTCCCCCTAACTGTGTGTTTGGCACATACCAACAGCTGCCTCAATCCTGTGCTCTATTGCCTGATTCGTCGTGAGTTTCGGGCAGGTCTTAAGGAGCTCCTCCTCCACGCCACACCATCTTTCAGAAGTCTGACTCATCTGCTGCGTCGCAAGACCAAAGTGGCCGAGGCACCACCTGTCCTGGTGCTGGTCCAAATGGATGTCTGAACAGGATGACTGGCTTACTGTGACAGAGGAGTTGAAGGAGTGAATAATTAACTGACAGTGAATAAGAGAACATTGCCTGTAGTACACTGGATCTGGAGCTGCTGTGATGGTGCATTCATGTCAACCCTGTCAACACAGAGTATCAAATATCTTTCTGGCTTTTGAAAACAACATAATCATGATGGACTACCCAGTGGGATGCGCCCCACTTTCACTGCGTGCTCCCAGATTCACTACGCCGAAAATGATTCTACAAATGTCATACAATGGCTCTCTCTCGCCCTCTTTCTCTCTGTCTCTCTCTCTCTCTCTCTCTCTGCCTCTGACAGGCAGTACAAGTACTGCTCTCTTTAGTAATTTGTCATAAATATGTATAGATGTCAGTCATAAATGATATTCTAAGAGTTGCAGCACTCAGACACTTGTCTGAAATGACCCCACTTAAATCTAATAGTAAACCTGAACATTGGCTACAGCATCTGCATCATGAGTGGGATTAATCACTCTTTACACTCACAGTACTTCACTGATAAAAAGGAATTAATGATGAACTTGCGTGAGTATGAGTGGTGAGGAGGTTACCCAGTGTGCTGGCCAGTTCCTGTGTTTGTGTTTGTTCTATGGTGTAATTGTGTACATTGTTTCATGCAGTAAAAACAAAAAGGAAAAAAAAAACATCAACTAATAATTTAGGGTTAGGGTTAGCTACATCTAAAAGACATTGAAAGAGAAAATTAACTAAAAAGCCACATTTTTAATTTGGTGAAAACTGAGAAAATGGCAAAATCAAGTACTGCAGAACATTTGTGTAATTTATTTAGAAGCAAAGAATAATGTAACAACTGGCAGGTTTCGTGCCTGAAATGGAGGAAACACTAAAAGAGAGTTCAGCAGAGGGTGCAAGAACTAAATTTCCATTCCTTTTTCGTGGTAAGACAGTATGACACAATGCATCAAACAGTTCAGTATAACGAGTATGTAGTTGGTGAGATGAATGTTGTCCTCAGGGACACATGAAGATGAAGAGCCGAGTTGATTCAAAGGAGATTTATACTCCTGTGTAACAAATCAGTATATACACTGCATTGTTTGCACACAAAGAGAAAAATTTATGCTCTGTATTTTTTCTCCCTCTAGCTCCCACTGACGAACGCGCGAGCGCACGCGCGCACACACACACACACACACACACACACACCATACATGTGAGTACAGTTTCTCTGTAGCTGTGTCAATTGAATACCGTAATGAGTAATTTAGACTTTATATTGAATTTGCAGATTTGTGTGTCTGTGTAATATATTCAAAACCAGGCCATTCATAAAAATGAAGCATTTCTCAATGAACAGTCCACCGACGTCAACACAGCCTTTCCTTCTCTGTTAAATGGCACAGTTATTTACGTTAAAGGGGCACATTACTGAGTAAAACCGGCGTGATAATGTGATCTGTGAATATGTTGTCTCTGTATTCTGTCATGACTGTGACCATTATCATGATCCTATATACAGGACACTTGTTTGTTTTGATGTTTCAATGGAAAAAAAACATTTTTGTAAATTCACACACTGTGAAGGAAATGAAGTAAAGATTAAATTAAAAGCCCTCAACTTGAACTGTTTGGAATAATTGGGCCAAGTTTAAATGCAGAGCATGTACATGGGGCAGCTGAGCAGTGCCCTGTGGTTTATAATGGGGTTTATTATTTATTTATTTATTATTTGTGGGATCTAATTTTCTCATTCTGTGTTTGCGCAGCACCTTATCATTCACGAACAAAATCAGCACCGTGCTGCACAAATAATCCGCTAACAAGAGCGCTGACAAAAGTGCTGCTTACAAGACAGAGTGGATAGTTTTTCTTAATCCTTTTTGATGGCCGGGGTGAAATGAGAATTTCATTTTCATTTTTAATCAAACATAACATGGAGTGAAAATTAAAATATCATCGACATGAATAATTAATATGATAAGAAAACTGTATGGAGAGATATTTATTTGATTAGAAATGTTCTTTCAAATGTCTTTGAGCAACATGACACTTCAACTTGAACCTGGGGTGCACGACCCTGCCAAAGGAGTTCACACACTGCAGATTAGGCTGATCACCGGCAGGTAAATCTCTCTGTATTTTGCACTACAGCAGCATATTTTTTAAGCTGGCATCTGTGGCGACATTCCTGCACTGGCTCACCAGTAGCAATGCGTTTTAACAAAAATCGGTTTTCCAGAGCAGAAGAGGTGAGCAACCGTAGCAGCCATAGGCTCCCACAAGTATGTCAACAGTGTTTGTGTAATTACTCTCACTGCCAGTAGAGGGAGACAGAAGTTCCACACTGCAGGTCAATTTAGATATTAGAGTTCCTCTGGAAAGCAACTGTTCATGGTCATGAAATTTATAGAGGTAGGTTATAGAGGCCTATTATTGTTATAAAAACTATGATATTATGGCTTAATTACTGACTCGGAAATGCAAGCAACAACCCCAGGTCCCCAGACAACCAGGGTCCCACAAATGCCCCAGAGTCACTGTGTATTAATTCATTTGTGGCGATTTACATATTGCTAATTTGTGTGGGAATATGCATCACTAAAGCCAAGTGTGAAATGACAACGGCATCAAGGGTCTTGTATTATGAAATGGTGCCCTGTGTCAAAAGCTATATTAAAACCTTTAAAATGTCAATACATCAGTAGTGGAATGTAACAAAGTGCATTTACTTGAGTATTTAGATTTTGCACTTTATACTTCTGCTCCACTACATCTCAGAGGCAAATATGAATTTTTATTCAATTTGTCTGACAGAGTAGTGAGTGAAGTAAAGATGGTTGTTCATTACAGCAGATGATGATGTATGTGATAATTAAGTCTTGTCTCTCAGACTCTACAGGGAGATTTTGTGATTGATGAGAATCTGCCCTGCAGCTGAGCAGCAGTAAGATAATCTCCCCCCCCCAAAGACTCTGGACACCGGTGGTGGTGGTGGTGGTGGTTGCTGATGATTGTGCTGAGAAGCTGGTGAGTCTGCGAAAGCTTGGGGAGCTGGAGGGCTGCATATAACAGCACAGCAGAGAGAGAATTTAAATACTATTACTAATTACCATTGGATAGATGTGACCGGCTGATGGTATGAGAAATAATCTACCGAATCTTTTTGTGTGAAACATTTATCTCCAAACATGGTAATTTTGAATGTGAATGTTTGTGACAAACTGAAGGATTAAGTGTTCCTTTATGGGTTGAAAAACTTCTTGAGCTAAATAAACAATTTAAAACCCTTCTTGGGTTAGCTGAAAGCTGAAAAGCAGGGCTGTTTTTCTGAGCTCATGAATTGACTTTTTAGAGAAACATGGTTGTCACAAACATCTTATAGAATATGATGCATATTGAATTAATAACCTGATAATCAAGTCATTGGTTTGAATAATTTTTTAAAGAAAAAGAAAAGCATCTAAATACTCTGTTTCCAGCTTCATAAATGTGATTGTTTTTTTTCTCCTCTATAAGAGCAAATTGAAGATCTTTGGATTGTGGACATCATAAAGCACTTTTTAAAAATTTCCCCATTTTCTGTAATTTTATAGACCAAAAAATTATTAATCCAGATAATAATCTTTATCTTAATTGATAAAGAAAATAATCGCAGGTCACAACCCTCGTAGTAAAACACTGACAGGGACCATTTTACAGGGAATGAGTACTTTTACTTTTGATACTTACATACTTTTCCTTAAGTAAGATTTTAAATGCAGGACTTTTCATTATTTTACACAACGTAATATCAGTGCTTTAAGGATCTGAATACTTCTTCCGCCGATGATATTCCTAAATAAATGTGTGGTAAATCAAATGACCATAAACTAACTGGCATACAGCAAACCTTGAGACAGATAGTATTCCAGCTGGTTAGTTTCTGAGGCTCTAGACAAAATAATTAATCTACCATGGCTCAAAGATGTGAAGCGGGCAGTCAACAGGAACCCACTGCTAATTTATGCCCCAGGGCCCCCTAATGAGATAATCCGGCTAAGCTGGGGACAGAATCAGCAAATAACAGAATTTACTCAGTCAGTGAGAAAAGATTTACATAGAATTGAATGCGCAGTTGTGCATCCAGACATTCCTAGAAGCTGTAGTCAAACTCTATTTATTGTCATATTACTATTCATGCTGAATCCCAGTGGCCTTTTGCAGAACATGTATTCTAAAATAACAGTGCTTACTGGGACCATTGATCATTAAAAGATAGCTGTTGTACCAGACTATTCCACTAACAGCATTGCACCTTGCTTATGCAAATGCTAAGTATACAAAGAGCACATCTATTTTCCCCTTTTCATTTTCAGCTGTGGAGGATCACTTTTGTAATTGCCCATACCAGCATGATTCATAACTTCAGCACATGCATTCTGAAAACCCTGCTTGGCAATTCACAAAGGTTCAGGGTTTGCCTTGTTCCAATAACAACTGGCAGGCCCTCTGGCAAACAGCCAAATGGGCCTCAGATGAAAACTCAGCATGCAACACTCATAAAATGATAAAGAACAAGTACCATGTAGCGAAAAGCGGTTTAGCATTTATGTGTTATCCTTAATAGGTCTCCTATCCCTAGGCAGCAGCTCAAGACAGAAAATAGAAAATTATCTTTTCTTTAAATTACACCTGACCTATATTTTGCTATGCCTCTTTTTGTGCGTGCGTGCGTGCGCGCGCGTGTGTGACCGCATATGGAAAAATAATTTCCACACTGTACTCTCTACCCTCAGCAGCTCAGTTTGCCCTCAGAATATAACTTCCCCAGGTTCATCTTTCTTTTATAAACCTTGCTGGTAAATGCTGCATTCGGTGTCATAGTTGTGGGTTTAAGTTCGTTATTTCCTGTATTATCGTTTTGAGTTTCTAGTTTGCAGAGGTTTGTGTACTTGTACTTTTTTTTGAGTATTTTTTTAATGTCAGTATCTTCGTCCTATCTGCCATCTTTGGTCTTCTTGCTTTACACTCCCTGTCGTCGTTCTTTTCCCACCACTTTCGATTGTTTGCCCCACCCTGATTAGTTGTGTCTCGTTACCTTGTCTGCTGCTGTATATGTAGTCTTGTGTTTCGTTGTTGTTCACCCGTTTTAGCATCCCTTGTGTATCTCTCCTGTTTGTTTTGTTTTTTTGCTCATGACTTTGCCATCGCCTGGTGATTTGGATTTGTTTGCCTTGTCGGACTGCTATGTATTTTATTACAGTACTGTCAGATGTGTCGTTTACGCTACGCTTCTGCTGTAATTTAAAGAACTGTCTCTCTCAGAAAGCACTCACATCTGAGTTCAAATTATATCTAAGGGTCAGAGAGTGCCAAACCATCTGTGTTTTACCTCTCTGTCACTTTCTATCTTATTAAAGGAACCACATAACCAAAACTCGACACTGCTATAACAGCAGTAGACTTATCAACATGCACTTCACTACCATTCATGTCAGGCGCTGGTAGATCAATACTCTTCCAAGTTTCCCCTGGGACAGGAAGTGGTAGTAGAAGGTTACAAGACACCCTTGGTTCTGACCTTTCTCCGACACCTAATGGTAGCCTAATGACACTTGCATCTCTAGAATATTTAATTGTCCCTAATTAGCTGTACACAAGCTCAGACCCGACGGATGCAGAGTTGACTTTTTCAACCACGCATGGGATTATTTAGAAGCAGGTGAGACACATAGTGAGTTAATGCCACATAGTTTCCATCAAAGGCTCCCGAGAGAGACTCCATACAGCTAAATCGACTATCTATACATGTATGGCATAAAACTCTACAGCTCATGAAAGGCAGGTTTTTATAGCATCTCTCAACAACAGGGCAATTCAAAGTGCTTTACATAAGACAGAAAGGCGTTAAAAATATATAAAACAATTTTTTATTGTTGTCCTTTGACCATATTGTTTGGTGATTTGAGGGAAGAGGTAGTCGGAAAAGACCTGAACAACGTCATTATTTTGATGGGGAAAGCATTTATATTTAGAACTACAAACAGGCAGCAACTAAACATTGAACGTTTCAAAGTATTTTTGAAGTGTCAGTGGGTTCTTGAAAAGGATGTAAATAGAAATAAGGAACAGAATTTAATTTTTGAACGTGGATGGGGCACTTTGTGTCAGGGTGAAGGCTGGATTTAAAACTAATTCTTAAAGTCTATAAAAGTCGATTAAAGGGTTGTTAAGAGAGTGTCTTTTGTTGAGTGTACAAGACATGTGTTTACATGCAGATATTCTAGCATGTTTGTATACAGAAATGTATGTCTATATGTGTACATAGGATTTAGTGGATCAAGATATGTGTATTTAAATGCACGGCCATAGTTGCATATGTATATGAATTTACCCTTTGTTCTAAAACACATTCTTTGATGTAACAAAATACTTACGATACAACGGGAAGCTCTTTATCTTTATCTTAGATTTGTTTATTTTTCATTTATTTTTTTAATTTAATTTTTTTCTTTCTCTTTTCTCTCCTGACTTGATGTTAGTTTTGTTTTTGTTTGTTTTTGTTTTTGGTTTATTTATATTGTTATTCTACTTCTGTATGTGTATGTACCCTTTTTAACCTTGTGTAGTAATAAAATTTAAAAATATATATATACAGTATATATATGTGTGTATATATATGTATGTATATGTATGTATATATATATATACATAATAATAAAAACATCATATAAAACGTTACAAATAAATAGGATTTTATGTGGAAGATCTGAGAACTGGGAAGGGCATAGCATTTCATAGGACGGCATGGACATGTCATAGGATAATTATCTTTGGAGTGAAGTCATCTCCTGCTGACCTGTCACAACCACACTGCCATATCCCAACAGCATGATGTAGTGATGATCTCAGTTCGGCAGTAGATCCGCCATTCAGTGTCCCCATTCATATTCAACATGAGGCGGTTACTTTCCACAGATCACAGGTCACATGTCACAATGTCTCACGTGAGCACACAGAATGCTTGCAGCTAGCTGTCGCCATCAGTTTTTCCCGCCAAAAATTAATCAGCTGAATTGATTAGCCTAGTTAAGTATTTATGGTCGGATTTGTTTTCAATAT
>JBBPCS010051842.1:0-18725 GCA_037974645.1 Hollardia meadi
GAATATTGCACTGTAGCGAGATGATCAATGTTATTCATTTCAACTGTCAGTGGTTTTAATGTTGTGGTTGATCGTGTCATAGGCCATTCCAGGCTGCAGTTTATCAGCGCTCCAATTCAACTTATACAACCCCAATTCCCAAAAAGTTGGGATACTGTGTAAAACGTAAATAAAAAAAGAATGAAATCATCTGCAAACAAACTGTGTTTACTGACAACTTTTTTATAGTGTCCCGAAGCCCATGTAGTCATCTCCTTTATACAATCATGTGTTTGACAAAGTGGTGAGCCTCGGCCCATCCTTGCTTGTGAGCGACTGAGAATTTCGAGGATGCCCCTTTCAAATCTTTTGTTGCCCCTGTCCCAGATTGTTTGAAACGTGTTGCTGCCGTCAAACTCAGAATAAGCATATATTTACAAAAATCAATGAAGTTGATGAGGTCAAACATTGAATGTATAATATATATGCCTTTGTACTGTTTTCAGTACCCTTTTGGGAATTGGGGGTTGTAGTAGAAATGGTAACGTAGACAAATACTAACAATTTTAGTAAGACAAAGGGAGCAGTGTATTGATTTTTAGTGTTTAGTGTCATTAGGTAAAGCACTTGTCTACGTTTATGGAGTACTGTAAGCACTGATTATCCTCTTTTCCTGTTGGTACAGATCCAAAATGAGTTCATCCAACAAGGCTGCCGGAACTTCAGACTGGTACCAGTGTTGTTTCCTAATGCAACCAAGGTAAGCACAAAGGGTTTCTTGACTTTGTACGAAGTTTTTCACCAACCAATCTTATGGAATATGTGCATGGAGCATTAACAGGACAAACACAGGCCCAACAATGCATTGCGACAAATAAGCGAGGTTGGCGTGCCATTAAAGACATATGAACCGCATGCACTGTAGAGCTGGCACAATATCAGATTTTCACTTATTATCATGGACAAAAGAATTCATGATAACAATATTATTTCAATATCTTTAGAAAAATTTAAAAATAAATAAATAATGCTGTCAGTCAAATTTATCTTTAGCTTTGTTTACTGTATGTTTTGTCTCTTTTTTGGCAAATGAAATATACTTAAAATACCGGTGTAGAGAGGTGGAGAGAGTCTGTCATCTTAACTGTACAAATAGAAGAATTACACTTCATGAATAGTGAAAAGGCAACCAGATGAACTGATAAACAAAAGATCCATGAGGCCTAACATCTGCACTGGATTATTTAAATGATACTATCATATGTGTATTAACATAATATCAGTATTTTATTTTATTTTTATTTATCGTCAATACAGATGTTGAAATCGGGCAGTCGGTCCCTTAAGTGCCTTGACCGTGAGGAAAGTAAAAAATGTAAAACAAAAAGTCCTAAACTCATAATTGTGCGTAACATGTTTTGTTAACATGTATTTCAATCACTTACCGGGTGATGTCAACTAAGACCATAACGGTATTATCTAATTATCATATCAATATGACTTGACGGCCACAAATATTCTCCCATCAGTGTTATATTTGGACTCATTTCTGCATTACAAACAATCCAAAAAGTTTTTCTGAGCAGGTGTAGATGAAAATCTGACCTCACATGATGAATTTATTGATTTTTCTTTCAGAGTAAAAATGTATAACTGTATAAGTACCAAAACAAATGATATTAAGATGTGCAGTAGCTCAACATGTCAGCCTCTATGAGTGCAATGAGATTAATAGCATTAATGTGTTGGATAAAAAATATTGTGCAAGAGAAACTGTTAAACAAAACAAAATTGAACAATGTCTGAATAAAAGACACACACAGGTTAAGTGATCGGGGAAAATGTTAAGGCTACATCTCTCTGAATTACATCGTTATCCACCTTTAAGTGTTTGGTGCAGCTGAATCTCTCATATCCAGAGTGACTAACTGACTCTGTGTCTGTCCTCCAGAGACATGTCCCCAACTGGCTCCAGAGCACCAGGATCTACCGCTGGCCCCAGGACACCCAGGACCTGCTGCTGCGCCTGCTCAGGGAGGAGCGCTACATCATCCCACAGCGAGGAGGAGGGGGGTACCTCACCCTCACCGTTCGCCCCCTCTGAGGAAAACTGAGAAGGACAGACGCTTGTGAAAATCAATTTAAGCACATGCTGTAGGTTAGTTTGATATGCCTTGATGAGGACTGTTATTACTGCAGCCAGGGGCGTGTCCAGACGTCTTTGACTCAGGTGGCCCAATACATGTAGGCAAAAATTTTATCCTTCAGCATTTCTCATATCTAATTACCAACTTTACTGTGTCTTACTATTTCAAAGTGACTTATAATAGCCTAAGTGCATTTAAAAGATTTCAAAGATAAATAGTCATCATTCATAACAGAGTGGGACCGAACAAATGCAATATAAAGCTTCCATACTTTATACTTTAAGTCCTCAAAGAGAAACAGTTGCTCCAAAAGTAGGCAAGTTGGTTCAAACTAAGGTCCTGCCTTTGCTGGTCAGATAGCCAATCATATTTTAGGGTAATGGAGTGGCCAACCAGATTTCACGGGTCCCCCCCTTCTGGACACGCCCCTGACTGCAGCAGATTAGTTGTAAAGTATTTTCCCTCTGTCTTCATTTTAACAGTGTTTCTAATCTCACTGCAACATCTTCTGAATACTGTTCAGTCTTCTTCCTTGACTATAACATTTGAAATGACAACAAACACAGAACATTGTTATAAAAAAAAGCATCATGCACGCTATAAAGCCTGGAGTGTGCCGCCAGAATATTTATAGCCTTTTTATTCATTAATATGTTGATACATTTTATTTGACTTGATGCTGCTGATGGGCCAGCTGTTATGTATGTATTGGCAGGGGTCGTGTGTAGGGTCTGGCCAATCAGAGCCTTTGCATTTATAGGGCTGGCCCCCGCTTTGGTACGATCCATCCAAAAACTCTCTTTTTTTAATGAATGTATTGTTACAATACAACATTCTGAACAAAAGGCCAATGCGGTCACACCATTATCCTGAAAAATCTGAACATGCTAAGTTTTGATGACTACACTGCATTTGCAAACGCCAAACTGATCTGCAGATGTTTCCATGGCAAGGCTTCTCAGGCTGTCTGTGACATGGTGCGACCGCTGCAGGATTGGATTGTCCTCCAGGAAAAATGCTGCAGGGAACTGTCAAAACAGTAATTAAGTATTACAGCAGAAAACTTTCTTTATAAAGGGAGCTAAATTATGTGATATGAATCCGCTGCCTACGGAACTCAAAACAGACCAAAACTGTCAACATTTTAAAATTGAACTGAAGGAAAAGAAGTGTGCTTTTGTTGTCTGTAAAATGTTTTGTGTTGTGTCATTCCTGTCATTTTAAAGGGACCACTAAGGATTAGAAATTAGCAGTCGCTATAAATGCTGTGATACACTGCACTGGATAATATGTGGTGACATTCTCTATGTATAATGTATCTGCCCCTATCAAATAAACATTAAATGAAATGAAAATGAATTATTTAATTTGAGCTTAAAGCTTTGTTTGAAAGGAAATATCATTAATTTATTAATCTTTTAAGTTATAATAGGTTGGTTTTTGGAAACAATCTATTAATAGATCATAATACACACAGTAAAAGTCTATCATCATTCCAGTGGCATACTCCAGGCTCCACAGTACATCTGTCTATTTCTTGGTCAGGCCTATGTTTCACCAGTAGGTGGCAGCATGTCCCAGATGATGACAACACTCCCAGCCTTGGTTTCCTCCATAGGTTACCTCTTCATGGCATTAGCTCTAACTTCCATTCATACTTTGATTTTTATAATATTATCTTTTGACATTACTTTGGAATAAATTGTTTTGACCGAGTGGTGAGGATATCTGAGTTTTTATTATGACTGTGATTATTAAAAGTAAACTGAGTTTAGTTTCATGAGAGCAGCGATGTGCAGGCTTTTCCCTAACATGGTGCTTTTGGCCATCACTATAACTGAATGAATGAATGAATGAATGAATGAATGAATGAATGAATGAATGAATGAATGAACCTGAATGAATGAACCTGAATGAATGAAGCTGAATGACTTTTCCCAGGTGTATGTATATGTATATGTATATGTAGTTAGTCCTCAGTGGACTTTTTCAGAAAGTTTTGTCTTCAATCTTTTTAGGTGTTGTTTGCTCATTATCTGCTTTAGGTTTTCCAACTTATTCCACACAGTTATGGAAATACTAATAATAATAATGGTCTTCAAAGATGTGAAATTGTATATATTTTTATTGAAAAGATTTTCTTGGGGAGGGCGGGGGTCTTCCACAAACCTAGGCTGTGATAAAGGTTGTGTGGACGGGGCACAGGAAGTCTGTCCCAATGTCAAACACCACCTGCCTGATAAACCAGTGCTGTGTGGGACACGTTAGTCTGCCGTCCAGCTTCATCCTGAACTTCATCATGTGTGCCCCGTCATTGTGCATAGTATAGTTCAACTCTGTGAGCCTGTCTAACAAACCTAATGATTTGCTCACATCAGTGGGAGTGAAAGGAACCCTGGTGGTGTCCAGGCTTTTATCAGCCCCTGCACGACGGAGCTGTCTGTAAACACTAGAGCTGCCAGCGCCAATAAATCCACTGTTTGTTATTGTTTCAGGACTTGTGTGCCACTAGACTCTGCCTTATCTGACGAGTCCAAAGCAACCAGAAGCAGATCTTTCCCCAAAAGGGCCTGGATCACATGCCCATCTACCCTGCTGCTTGTAAAATACTCCCCCAACACTGGCTCATTTTATGATTTTTTTCCCCCCTACATCTAGAGTAGATCCATTACAACAAGCATTAGTCCTGCTAAAGGGGCCTTTGAGGGTAAAAACCTTGATTCATGTCTGCTGAGAAGTGCTCTTGTGTTCTCCTGCAGTCGTGGGGATTGAACATGTAATGTATCAGGAAAAAGAAGTCTAACAGTCAGGTCAGCCTGCCTCTACTGCTGCAGTGCGGGTATGGTGGATTCTTTGTACCAAATAAGGATTAATATTAAAAGGAGGGGAGTCATAGTCAGAGGAAAAACTCCCTTTTTTCTGATAGAAATCAGCTCTACTGAGGGGCATGCATATAAAACACTTTAAGGAACAGTTCCCTGAAATGTTGAAGGGTCGCCAAAACACACAGCAAAGTAGCCTTGTAAAGCAGGAGTTTCTCCCATAAGGTAACATCTTTTACGGCTCCAAAAAAGCATTAAATATCAACTGAACTTCATCTAAATCAAGTGTTTTGTAGCCAGGTGGAGTTCCTGAAGTCCAAAATGTATCTGATTATCTCCCCTGTCTTCCTAACATGGTGAGTGTTGTCCTTACTGTGAACATCTGACTACAAAAACACATGGAAATGATATTTTGAGAGAGGAAAGAAACATCACTCAAGGTCCTCTTACTCGCTTTCTCCTGGGCTTTTTAACTGCATCAAATGGAGTTTTCATCAACCGACAGTTTCAACCCAATAAACACCACAAACAGACAAAACTCAGCTGTCCGTGAATACCTCTCTCCATGTACGACCAACTGCTGCTGTCACCTGAACCATCTTATGACAACTGCACAAACTCCATATCTCCATGGTGAGACATGGTTGGAAAAAGCTGGTAAACTGACGTTGAGATAAGGATTTCTAGGTTCATACACATGGGATTTGATGGACATTTTGTCTGATCTTAATAGTTCACCTCCATCATCATCATCATCATCATCATCATCATCATCATCATCATCATCATCACTGAGAGGAACACACTCTTAAAAACAGGTTTTCATGATGGAAATGAGTAGAAAATGGCACTTCCACCATCACAGCTTGAGGCTGTGTTCCCACTGAGGCCATCCATACTAAAACATATGCACTCAGTGTACTGTAAAGCACTTTAGATAAAAGCTCCCACCAAACACTGCATTAAAAATGGCATATATAATATTTCCAGATTAGTTCGATGTTAAATGTGTCCCTCATATGCGCTCATAGACCTCAGGCTTGCTGCTGGCAAACGTGAGCGGACACCTGCTGATTGGATCGTGAAGAGGCCAGGCTCTCACTGAAGGTCAGCCCACACTCCGGCAGACAGAGGCTCCCTCTCCATTGAGATGAAAATGCTAATGAAACTATTTTCATCATCGTGGGAGTCGTTGATGGCGATGTCCCTGGCATGAACCAGACAGAAGCAGCTGTTTGGAGCGTTACGGCTCTTTCAGTGGAAAGGAGAAAGCAGTGAGCTCAGCACATCCAACACCGCGGCCTGCATTGTATAGGCCATTACAGGAGTCTGAGTGGAATACTGAGCAGCCGGAACATGTGTAGGAGGCAAGAAGGCCTCATACACTCGTCCAGTGACGGGTCTTGTAGAGTCAAAGAAAGAAAAGGTACTGTACAGGTTCTAAAAGATGAGAAAAGATCAGGTTATCAGTGAAATTGAATGGATTCAGAGTCAAGACAGGCACAATTACAGATATGTCCTTTTGATAAATTGTACTTTCAACACTCAAAATCTTTTCACCTTTCAAATCCTGGATAAAATAAAGGGCCCTCCCCAGGATTTTACAAATACTGAGGTCAAAATTCCTTAGTCCCCTAGTGCTCCACCACCCCAAGAGATTTTTGACTTACAATCAATATATTTGTTTCTCTATGCATATTCTTTGTCCCAAAACTGTCATTTCAACAGTCATTTTAAGCGCATTGGTTATAACAAATACCCAGAATTCATTTGTGATTGTAGAATATCACAGTGAAAAGTCACAGAGACAAAACAATGACATGTCCATAGCATCTTCAATGGTACAGTACAGTACAGATGGATACTGTCTAATGTAGTTTGCTACAGGCCCTAATCAATAATAAATATAAATAATATAAATATTACATGTTACAAAGTGTCAGTCTGAGGCTGTGGTTATTTACTTTAAGGTAAGTTAATCCTCTTTTGTATCAATGTAATATTCCCATGTACCCTTATAGTGTATCTGTGGTGTGTGTGATAAAGTAACCCAATTGCGCTTGATAGCATTCTTAAATAGGCCTAAAATATTCTTATATAATTTCTTTATGGATTCCATGTGTCCTTGCGTGACATCCTTTTTGTTTGATGGATTCTAGGATAGCTTTTTTTTTTCTTTCCCCAATCCCAGGAAATATATCAGCCAATGAGAAATGTGTTCCTTACCAGTGGGCCAAGTGATGCTCTCCAGCTCTTTGATCTGGGTCTGTTCTTGTTTTGTTGCTGCAGAGGCAGATGAGGTAAAAATGGTGTCAAGCTACACGTTAAGTTTCACAATAGTGCTTCCTGTTTCCCTGTTGAGGCATATTTGGTTACAAAATAAAAATCCACTATGGGCGTCAGTTTGAAACTGAGGACAGTGCTTGCTGCAGAATCGCTTGAGGCTCATGTAAATGTCAGTTTTGTAAGGACTGATGATTCCCCAGTTATCAGACTAATTCGAAGGAATAAAGATATATAATATTTTGTTCACCAGCTTTTTTCTTTTCATTATTTACAAACTCAAAGTACTTTTCCGTCAGGCTTGTAGTGAAATCAATACTGATATAATATTACACAAAGAGGGAGTTAGGTATGGGCCCATGCTTCCTGTGCGGGTGGAGCTTGATACAAAGTATAACTACCAGACCAATAACTAAGCTTTCAGTCCGGTTTAATGGACTGAGAGTGAGGGGAGTGTCTGACTTGATCTAATTCATTTTCCATGATGAGCAAGACGTTTGAGTCTACCATCTGTTTAGATACCTACTCATCATGAGGATGTTTGTTTCCATACTTTAGCTCTTAATATTTCCACACTTCAGTAAGTGGCATGAACATGTTAGGATCTACAATTTGTCACTGTTGAGACAATACTCATTTTTAACAGCTGTTTTTCAATCCATGCACAACTTCAGTACTCCTCTCACCCTGCTAACCCCTCCCCCCAATAAAGGATGTAGATGTAGGACAGTCAGATTTTCAGTCAGAATCAGTCACCTTGGTGGAGTGGGCGTGTTTCGAATGTCTGGACCCAGGCGAGCAACAGCACTTATCCAGAGGCCATTCATATGCTCTTCCCTTATCTCCTCAATTAGCAGTGTGCAGTTATTACTCCATAAAACATAGTAATGGTGTACATACAGCAGTATACATCATAGCTGGCCTGTGGTGCTGATAGCATCCCCATGGGGATGCTAGTTTTATTTAATTATTATTTTATGCATTAAGGGCTTATTGTTGACTATGGCCATTTTATGTTCTTACCACTTATGTCTTTTGTAAGCTCACAAAACACATTTCTGTCTTTAAAAAAAAAATTATTTATAAATTTTCCAGTGAGGAACAGAGACAGAACATTGTGGCAGTTAACAAACAAGAACATTGGCCGCCTCCTCCCACCCCCCTCTACAAAAGTAAGGGGAGGGGAAAAATAGAGGGACGAAAACAAATTTCTAGCAACTATGGTGGAATGACGATAAAGCTCTAAATTTTAATTTTTCTTCTTAGCCAGTCAATAATCTAGTTTTACCGTTCTGATTTGTGTGCTCTTATTTTGAAAATACTAAAAAGGATGATACCGAATATTACTGGTGAGTTCATGGAGATTTCGAATTTCAAAATATTTAGCAGAGAAGACAAACAGGACAATACAAACACAAAACATTGTGCTAATTCAACCCTACGGATTTAGCAATTTCGAAAGAAGACTTCCAAGATAATCGATCATAGACCGCGCATTGACAGTACCTTGGTTAGCCAGTAGGCAGTCGATTAAGACCAGCAATTATGCCATCCAAACTGCTGTCCATAAACAACAATATGTGTATCTTCCAAAATAAATGCGTTACTTTTCACTCTGGTGCTTTGTATGACTGCACTGACGGCTCTTCAAAGTCACATTTATTCTGAAAAATGTAGTCGGAAGTACCATTCTTACGCATTCTGATTAGCTTACGTATTCCCGTTATAGGTTAGCTAGCGTGGGCTAGCCTGTTATGGAAGAAGGAGCTCAACTGATCGTCTGTGTGATGAAACTGGACTGGCTGGGACTAGTACTGAGTGCGTGATTTAGAAAAATAACGCTACATACCGGAAGCCTAAGTAACATCTTCCTGGCTGAAAACAAACACCACAGAGAGAGCTAAAATCACGGGACAGCTTACATTACAGGTACAACACGGACCCAACAGCCGCGGAGCGCCCTGTAATTACACGCCGTCGAGTTTAGCTCTCACCGGCCGCAACTGAAACTCAACGGCGGCGGCACCTCGGGGTGCGCTTGAGCCACGGGAATCTTTGTTCGCGTTTTTTTTTTCACGGGACATAACCGGACTTCCCCTCCGCTTTGTCGTTGTTTTACTGCCGTGACAGCTGCCCCCTCGGCTGGTATATGTTGCCCACCGACCTCCCCTTATCGTATGGACTCCTAACAGTAGTTTTTTGGATGTTGTGTCGGTCGGTCCCTCTCTAACGGAGGCGGCAGTCATGTTTGCCGTGCGTATCGTCACCGCAGACTACTATTTGGCAAGTCCCATTAAAGACCTGGACGTCTGCTATTCTGAATTCAGGGAGAGCGACGTGAAGAAAGTGCCGGTGGTGCGGATATTCGGAGCAACACCCGCAGGTCAGCCAAGTCTTGTGTTTATTTTTTGTTGTTTTATTTTATTATGGTGTCTGTGCTTCCTGGCAGCGCTCCACGCGGCATGTTTGTGGCCGCTGTTTGGACACGCGCGCACATCAACATGTCCGCACTGTATTGTTTAGAGGGAATCTAACGGGTCTAGCATGCAACATGACGACAGGAAGATGATTTAGGGTGTTGACATATTGTACCGGCGTGCACCGCTGTTGTCGTGCATATGGGCTGCCTGCAGCGGTGGTAGTCCTCCGCTGCTCCCTCCTCCAAATTCGACTCCGCTTTGTTTTCACTCCCATACTCCATCATGGTATGGTGGTGGCGGGGACCTCTGGCTTCAGGGCTCGACTTGTGCCTCTACCTGCCACATGTGACATTCAGGAACAGCTTTGTTATGTCCCCTTATAGTGGTTTTATTGTGTTTATAGCAACCTGTGGAGTGTTGACAGGTGACAATACAACGTCCTGCCTCCTATTCGAGCTTTTCTTCATTTTCAGTACAGAAAGAGATGAAAGGAAACGAAACTTTGTCCATCCTCTTATTGAAATCGGGTGACTGGCGGGCAAATATATCAGTAGCTGAGACTGAAACGGATGGGGACACATTTGTGGTTCTGCAAAAGCACTCTGGTGTCATTGCTCGGAACAGTCTGAAAGTGAAGGAGCCATCAGGACAGTACATTAATATGCAGGGTGTAATAATAAGGGAGACATGATCAATGAAAACAGAATCTTACATTGTGTCAGAATGAATGTGCAATGTGTATTGACATAAGCCTAGACATACACACACATGTATATCTGGATAAAATGTGATGGCTTGCAGATTCCTGATGTGAAAATTGAGACGCATACATTGTGTAAAGAGTGGCTAAGATCCACTGTAGATTATGTGTTTATTTGAGATTTGGCACATGCCCTGCGCTCTAATAAATCCATTACAGCCAAGCACTCTGGGTACCTTAATCCCCAAGCCGCAAAACAATAGAATCATTTCCTGCACAATGGCACAGCATTATCACCCCAGCCAAATCTTCTTGAGTGCTGTGCCCTCTTTTCAACCCTATTTGACAGGTGAAAACAACATTGCAGTGCAGTGACTGTGTATATTTTTAGCAGGGTTAGTCCCCAGTGGGGAAAATGGTGTCCAACTTGCCCCCCATGCTATGGCAGTGCTCCTCCGCAGGGCGACCCGGAGCAATGTCCAACGGGAGGTACAGTCAGGATGAAAGGATGTGGAGCAGAGAAATGAAGGACAGTGGACAAGGGTTAGGGTGTTGGGGCTATTTTGGTTCTGTCATAAACCTGCACGTTCGTATACGGTTGCACTGACATGAGGGGGCTGCACACACACTGCAGCAGAGGCAGCCTGGGTAGCTTGTCAGTCAATGTATGCTTAGAAGGAATTCACTGACACTGATTCGAGCGCAATAAACCCAATACACACAGCGTTGGAACGAGGCTCCACAGTTTGGAGATACAGTGTACTGTATACTGGATATGTCATTTTATGATACCAGGCTGGATACTGTCCTGGATTTTGGTCATAATTTGAAAGACATTATATCATAAATCTTTTTTATTGTTTAAGTGTTACTATTTTCTTTTGCTGGTGTGTTTTTATTGGCTGCATTATTGTTGAGTGGTGCACTTTTCTGGGCTTGACCCAGTGTTTGCTCTAGAGCTGAAGCAATCAATAGTTGATCGCCAGGAAAATGGTTGAAAATGAATGAATAAATCAAAAATTCCAAACAGTTGTTTTGCTGTCTGAAATGTGACTATTTGATGCCTTTCTTCATAAAATATCTTTGGATTTTGAACCTCAGGTTTTAGGAAATTGTGATGGACAGGATCAGTGAATATTGGTGTTTTTGCTTGATATGTGACAGATATGATTAATTGACAAACATTGCTGCCAATTAATCATCAAGCAATTAGTTAATATAATAATTATTTTAGCCCATATTGGAGGAAAATTCTGGTATTTTTCCATCCTTGGTCTGCTCATAATTTCTGTCATTCTGACTAAAGGTCATGATCACTTTGCAAGTATTCAAATGCAGTTAGCAACAATAAATCTATTAAAATAGCAGGTAACAACGGGTTTAATTCATTGACTGTATATAAAGATGGACGACATGAGACACCCCATAAGTGAAGAAACATCTCGATCGCCCCCTGGTGGTGGGCTGCAGTATAGGTCATTAACTCTTCTCCCTCAATGATATCAGTTAGGACATGAGTCAAACTAAAAACTCAAAGTACACATCAAATACATTTTTCCCAAAGATGGTTTCTGTTGTTTTAGGTTGTTCTTATCATGCTGATGTATGTTCAAGTGTTCATTTTTCTGATCAGTTTGGTTTTCATTATGATTGACAGCTAAGCTGTGCTCGCGATTGAGTCAGGCAGGTGTATGGGCGGGAACTCGATACTTGCGGCTCCACCACCCGATCACTCCTGCGCAGACTCTGACTCCAAATGACGTCATCGGAGCAAGATGGCAGCGCGCGTATCCTGGATATTTTGGCTTCATTTTTGTACAGCAGGAGGAAGTGGAGACGCATCGTCCATCTTTATTTCCATTTTATTACCTTTTCCTTTCCTACTATGACATGAGAATGCCTGCTGTGAAAAAGATTTACGAGAAGACAACTAGAAAATAAATATTATAATGAACCGATACAGGTGTGACAATAACAGAACAATGCTCCTACTTTTCCTCTATTTTGTGGTAATATTTGACCCATGTGTGTCTACACATACTCTTGTTTGAACCCTGTCTAAATGCCTACACCTCTGATCCTGTCTGATTGGCTTACATTCCTGAGTATGTGGCATTTAAACAGATGCCAGTATCCTATTGTAGGTTTAAAGGTCTGCTCTGATTGAATTCTTACACAAGTACATACACAAACACAGTGGTTGGTATTGTTTCCTTGTTATGTGGTTTGAGTCTGCTTTGCCTCAAGTTGCAGTGATGATAGACTAGTGCGTCTGTAGTTTGTATGCTGTGGTGGGTGCTGCTCAGATGTGACTCTCGGCTTGCCTCAGCTTATGTACTGGACGAGCCAGAGTCAGTCAGCTCTGCGTATTCCAGAAATAAAAAATTTCATCACCATCTGGAACACATTGAAGTGGAGAGGGCTTTTTCTTTCTCTGTAGCTGAGAAACAGGCCACGCCTCTTCAAAAGGAGTTACTTTTTAATATTTCCTCTTTCATTCATGGTGATTTTTATTGTCTGGCCTGAAGGGAGGAATTCATGAGCACTTTTGCTCAATGTGTGTCGGCTTTTATCCCATCAGCTTGTTTACCCTTGTTTAAGTGGTCAGCAGTGCATGTGCACCATGTGGCTCTGCCTACAACCCCAGGCCTGATATTCCCTGTCCTTCCCTGACCTAAGCCATGCACACTCCCACCAATCAGTGCTGTGTAATTCGATGCCACGCTTCCTTGTTTTTTTTCCCTCCCCTTTCTTTGTTAACTTTCGGCTGGCCTAACTGTGTTACACATATACTCTACACGCGGTTATCATGATCAGTATTGCATTATACCAATAATATTAAAAATAGAACTTCACTGGCATGCTTTTCGGCTTGTCATGCTTGAGGTTTGACAGCATTGATCTCCACCCTTGATGTCGACGAGCTCTGCCTAGATGCACCGACAGGCCCTGGGCCCCTGTGACAGCAGGAGACACACTGTTTTGCTTCCTTGCTTGGACATGTGCACTTGAGTGTTTATTGGGTGTGTGTAAGAGCAGAGAGGGAGGAAGTGCATGACCAATTGACCTGAGTGAGGGGGGCCAAGCATGAAGCGCGGCAAGGAATAAAAGCGAGGGCCTCTTCCTCCCCTCTGCCTCTCTCCCCCCAGGTTTGGCTCTCTCCAGGGGAACCCTTAACCGCATCTGAAGGAATTCCTCCCGGATCCATTAATAGGATAATAGGCGGACTCAAAAGGACTCTGTGGCTCATTAGGCAGAGGGTCATTGTCCCCTTTACTGTTTACTTTCCTTTCTCTCTGTCAGTTACTCAGGTTTAATTATCATCCTCTAACTGCCACTTCAGTTGCTTCTAATTATTTTAGAATCGAATGAGATGCCCATTTGCTGATAAGGTTTCACTGGATTTGATTTAATTCTTTTGTTCTCGTGTTTTTCCAGTTTTGTTTATGGGTGTGTCTGGTTTATTCAGTGTGTTACATATGACAACTGTGGGTTTACCACAGGAAGTAGGGCTGGGTATTGGGAAGAATCTAGTGATATGATATGTATCATTATACAGGGGTTACGATTCGATATATTGTGATACTGTAAGCAAGGTAATATATTGTTTCATAGGTCTGTGTCTCTGTGTTTACACAAGCGATATGTGCTTATTTCTTCCTGTCTCAGAAGAGGCAACAACACTGCTGTCGGGTGGTTTAAACGCAACACAAAATGAACCACTGCCACAAATATTTGCATGTTAACTATTAATTAAAAATCAATAGTGTTTTTGAGAATTGATACAGTATCACGGTACTCAGGTGTATCATGTAAATGTGTAAATGTCATAATTTGTTATTACCTGTCATTTTAATTTTAATTTTTTAATGATCCTGAGAGACAGCCCATTTAATAGCATTTAATTTTCAAAAACAACTCAATCACAATATCACTTTTAATATACAGAACACACTTACAGATTATGCATTAATTAGGGAATATGAACAGAGATGCCACATGAACCACATGAATGACTTTTCTTCCTGCAGTGACAGCGGAGTGCACTACAATATTGCAGCCATTATGCCTAAACAGGCAAATATGAATGATGCCATTTTACGGAATTAGACAGTTACAATTAAAATTTGAACAAGGTCCTCTAGTTGGTCCTTGGTCGGTGCAGTAAATGGAGACGACACAGGTTTTTACTGCTGTAGGCATGTGTACTGACAGCTCAGTTTTACCAGTAGGTTAGGTCTGTATACAGTGAGAGAACCAGATCAGACTGGCATTTTAACAGCACAATTTCAGACTGAAATCAATTAATTGATCACTGTGGTGGCCTGGGGGTCTGGGTACCAACCATGAATCGTGGTGTCCCTTGTTCGTATGTATAATGGGGATGCACCAATCAACTCTGCATCACTTGATAGTATCTTTATTAAGTGCATTGGGTTATGGCCATGACATTCATTCTTTGACATTAAGTTCAGTTACATTCATGGCATACATGGCAGGGCGCCATGACTGAATGCTTTTGCTGCTTTTAATGCCACAGCAAATCCATGGCCATATTTTACCGTGCGTAAAAACGATCCTAATAAGTTCCATGCAATGAAGTATACAAATTTCATACATGGGAAAGAAGGAGCATTGGTATTAGGGCAGTACTCCGTATTGACACATACCCTGAGTATTCATCATCCATCCATAGTTGGCAGAGTCTTAGTAGTTTGTTTCTTGATTAATGTGTTTTCATGCATTCTTCAGGCATTATATTAGAGGAGTGAGGCATGCTGTCACACCAGGAAAGTAATACACTGTACATGATACAGTGGCTGGTAAATCCCTAATTATGAGTTTATGTGCACTCTTGACTAAGGTTGTTTATCTTCCAATGGGACTGTTGGAGCACAACATTTAACAGTGTTTTCATGGCTGTAGATGGTAAATAATTTCTCACATTGTGTTTGACACGCTTTTTTGCCTTGTTTTTATTCAAATACTAGGGTTGAAGGATATGCAAAAAAACAAAAAATCATACTGCGATTATTTTGTCAGATATTGAGCTCGAGATATGAGATATATTCATTTATAATGGCATGTGACTTTTTACCTGTATCAAAATATTGCAGCTCCTGTGGTTTGGATAGTGCCATATTGTGATTTTGATAATATTTCAAATAATTGTTCAGCCGTACTTCTTCCTATATTGCTGTCACCCACACTCACCCACTTGGTTTTTTGACATGCATCAGTTTCCGCTTTGAGTTTGTCATTTGACTCCAGAGGTGCCCCAGTCAGTGCCGGGCAGAAGTCATTCACACTCTCTGATGCTGTTGTGCTGGTATCACGCTTCTGTTTTTGTCATGTCTCTGTTGTAGGGGCCTATCAACATCCAAGGCATTTCCAGTGTGCTCTCTGTTTTCAGAGAGGCTTGTCCAGACACAGTGAGGGCAGCCATGTTGAAGAGCTTTAATAAGTAAACAGACCCCTCCCCCTCTTTCACACAGGCCTGTCTGAACCATGTATATAAATGTGGGAGGAGGCCTGGTCTCCCTCTGAATACCTTAATACCACAGGTGGCTTTTGTGGTGGATTACACTCACAGAGGCTGAATAGCTTGTGGCTAACAAGCAACATCTAGCCAAAGGTGATGTGTTAGGCACAGTACTGACTTATCTAAAGTCATTCATCCAGGTTAAATAAAAAGGTACAAAATGTAACTGACATCTGTACTATCAGAACTCCACAAGGAATTTTCTGTTTAAATCAAATTTGCTGTGTTTTCAAAGGTTATCAAACGGCCATTTAAATAAGGACTGCAAGGAATTGCCAGTATCCTTTTTGCAACTCGAGGTCTTTTCATTGAAGTGCCAGATGAACTCAATGTAGTAAGGCTGCAGAATAACCACTATTCTAGTTTTACATTTTATTCCATTGAGCAGGTTGCTTAGATTAGAGGAGTTAGGTCAGTAGTTTTTTTTAAAAACCTGCTAAAGCAGCTGACATCAGAGTAGTTGAACTAACCAACCACCGCCAGCACTGACTACCTGGTAGCCAGCGATGATTCCCTTTTCTCTTGAAAAAGCTGTGAGTATACAGCAGCTGCTGTGTCCTTGCTGCTGCTGCAGCCCAGTCAATCTGATTGATGGCTATAATAGCTCCCTCTGGCTCCTCAGTGGGTATCCAAAGGCATCACTGTCGAGGGCACAGGCCCGACACTGCAGCAGTCCTCGCCCCTGTTGCATTTCCTGTCACCTTGATTCACACTGAGTCAGGTGGATGGGTCACTTTGCATTAACATCTGTAGCTGTTGGATGTCTTTTTCCATTATTGGAAACCTGTTAGTTTTTGAGCAGGCTTGACCCTTAATGATTTTTTTTTTCATGTTTTATCGATCCTCCACAGGGAGTTTAAAGCACCTGCACAGCTGGCATTATAATGTAGTGTCTTGCCCAAGGACATTACAGCACTGGTACAGTAAGCATTGTGAAAGAGTCCATTTGTCCAATGCAACCTTTCTCATGGCAGTCACTGTCCTCTGAACTAGTTGCTCCTCAGACTTAAGCCCCTTACACACATGCAGTCTATCCTTGAAATGTTCAGGAACATTTCCTGCATGGGGTCATGTGTGAACGGGAGCAGGGATCAATATTCAGGGAAATCTGCATTGCCAATTTCCAACCTCAAGACCTAGTAACATTTCAGGGAAAATTATGATATGTCTGTTTTGTGAATGAAAGCAGTAACCTTTCAGTGACAAGCACGTATAGGGTTTCATCCGTCTGACGCTTACATGTGGAGCGAGCAAACCAATCATAAGACTCTCATGACGTATTTGAATGTGTGTTTCTGATTCAAGTAGATCACGAAAAAATCCATTACTTGTCTCGCAAACTTGTTCAATATTAAATGTATTACAAGAAGGGAGGCGCCTCCGTGATGCGAATTAAACGTGACTCCCAACAGGCGCGCATTGAACGAGCTGTGTAAAAGGGGCGTGTGTGGAAAGGGGCTATTGTCAGTGTGCCCTGCCATTACAGTCTGTTCATTCTGCTTTTACTTCTGTAGGACAAGGGGTTATTCTTAATAAACACATTCTTTGAGGTTTTTTTTGTGAAGTACAAATACTGTTTATTAGAATGGCGATGCCTTTCTGTTAGTTTAATTTTTTTTAAATGTTTTATTTATTTGATTAATGAAGTTTGACAAAGCAGGATACAACAGCACAAAACATAGTTTTTAAGCAGTTAATCCTGAAATATGCCAAACATAACAGCAACAACATCAGCAGAAGCATAAAATCAAACACATAAGCCTAGAATAAATAAGTATAAAATGGAACCATAAACCTAACATAAATAAGTCAAGTATAAAACAATTTGAGATCATGAGGAATAAGAGTCCATGGTCTTTGATTCAACTCATGGGGACAACGTGGCGATCAGCAGCATAAAATCAAAACATATCCCTACAATAATTAAGTCATATTTAGTTCAGTTTAGTTTATTGTCCCTCTGGAAATTCCCTCATTTCACTTTCAATTTCCTGACTGTAGAGGTGTCACAGGCTATGCCGGATCTGTTGAGTGATGTCCAAATGTTTACAAATTTTACCTAAAATCTAAGATTAAATGCAGTACCTACCCTGTGTGTGTTATACGCCACTAGGGCATTCAGGCTGTGGCAGAGTAAGCCCAAGGAGATGGAGCCTTGGAGTTGTTGTTCTCTGGGAGCTGCATGCCAGATGGCTTTGCCAATGAGGTAATGTGATTTAGTTTATCTCCATGGTGAGATGGATGTCCATTGGTGAGGGTGGAGCGGGAGATAACGGGAAGTATTTTGTCTTTTGACGCAGCTGTATTAAAAAGCCACTGTCTCATGTGAAGTGCCTGCTAATGCAGGGGCCTGCTGAGGGCCACTGTTGACTGGAGGTTTGTAAAGTCTCTCATCCTGGCAGGACCTCATCTTTCCCAAAGCAGGTTCCTGTAATTTGGTTCTGTGTGGTCTGAAGAGAGAAACATGTTGGCACGTGGTGTTGGGTCATTTCAGGTCCTCCGCCGAGTGTCGGGGCTCTTCCTCTCCCTTCCTGCACCATTGTCCCCACAGAGAGGAGGAGGAGGGGCCCCGATTTGTCTGCCAGGCTAGTGAAAGAGGGAGACTTCCCACTCTATGTTCCCCCAGGGCCACTGGCACTGCTGCAGGAGAACTCTGCAGTGTTTCAAAGCAGATTAAGACCTTGTTTAAAAAGAATGAAAGAATTTGGCAGGCTGAGGAAAGCTTGAATCACTGCTGGAGGAGGGAGAACGCCTTAAACCTGTGTGTGTGTGTGTGTGTGTGTGTGTGTGTGTGTGTGTGTGTGTGTGTGTGTGTGTGAGTCAGAGACTTGG
>JBBPCS010051910.1:0-18716 GCA_037974645.1 Hollardia meadi
AGAGAGAGAGAGAGAGAGAGAGAGAGAGAGAGAGAGAGAGAGAGAGAGAGAGAGAGAGAGAGAGAGAGAGCACATTTGCATGTTGACCTTTAATACTGCAGTTTAACAATTAGGAGGTTATTTTCTACCTCTGTGATGCTATCTTGTAAACAGCAGAGTCAGTGCATCCCTGCCTACACAAAGCAGAGGCAGCTGTTATGTAACCATTTCAGCAAGTAGAGTGCTCATCCTCCTACTGACAAAAACGTAATGTTTCTGAGGCAAAGACACTGATGTGAATCAACCTCAAAGTTGAGCCTAATCTTTAGTGAGCTGAAATCTGCAACCCTTTGGCTGATAACATCTGGACTAATCTGTTTAAAAGCCATCTGGCACATTTCACAGCACCCAGCTCTTCTCAACAAATAATCAAATCACACAGCTCTACTTCCACCATGCATTTCTTATAATTACTGTCATACTATCAGTACACAACATAACTCATCCGGTCACAGTGCTAAAAATGGTTCTCCATGTTATTCCATTGCTGTCATCGTCTCTTCGATGTGGATTTTCATGCTCCTCAATCTGTAATCACATACTTGTGTTGGTGTTTGTGGCTCCTATCTGTAAGTGCATCAGCCTTGAAATTGCTTTTAGGGAATGCAAAGAATGCAACAGATGAGAGGAAGCCGTGCATGGAGCATTCAGTCTCATTTTGTGTGTCAGAAGCTGTCTGAAGGGACGGCTGGCTGCTGTACAATAACGAGGCGGAATGGTAGCTGCAAACAGAAGGGTACAATGCTAACATCAGCATGCTAATATGCTCACCCTGTTCACACCTGGTATTAACATCCATCTAAGGCGATCCGATCACAAATGGACAGCTTGAGATCCAACTGCTAACCCACAAAGGTGGTCTGGACCACATATGACCACATTCTTTTCAGCAGTGTGTACATGAATGTGTCCTGAGCCACATTGAAGAACCACCTACTCAATGGACATCTTACTGTATGTAACACACTGATATCCATTTGGTTCACTCTTAATGCAATTATGTGTTTGGGCAATCTTACCTGCCAAAATAAGCATCAGGCTGATTTCACCATTGAACTACCAAGCGCAATATCCCCAGACTCCCTTAAAAAACTGGGAAATTTTGATAGTTGAGTGAGGAGAAACTTAATAAACTTTGCAAAACGCCTACACAAAATTCTTGATTGTTCCTGTCTTGTAAATTTGGCATTAAATACAACACAGTAAGTTGTTTCTTTCCTTGTTAAAAACATTAGTTTATTGTGGGGCTGGCACACCGGCCTTTTGGCTATGTTACCCATGACTGTGAAGCAGGCCCGCTGCTGGCCATTTGGGTGCCTTCAGCATAATTGCTTTGTGGTAACATTTTAAACATCTGCAAGCAATGCACGAGCGTCATCCTGCAGTTTCTTCTTATTCCTCTTCTCTGCCTCTGACTCCTGCTGCCTTTTTGGGGTCATATCTGAAACTGTAACAGCAGCATCACGTTACCCGTCAGGTTTCGGAACAAGTGCAAACCACGGGGACCTCGCTGTGGGAGGGAGGCACCATAATTCAATTTAGGCATTTATGTTTATTATGTAGGCCTATTGCCTGATTCCTATAATGTTCTAATGGTGCCTATTTTAGTTGTGCTTCATCTTAAATTTAAATAATTTATCATTAACAGCGGCGCTGCTGTAAGGAACAATCTGACTATACAAGACCACTCCAGGTCTAAAAGTGTACCTGCCAGCATTTAGCAGCTGTTTGAACACATTGTTTCAACTGACTTAACTCACTGAATAATAATAAGAAAGAAAAATGAGAGCAAAAACAATAGGGCTCCACCTTCCCCTATGGGACCCATTGGGTCTCTGTAAATTAATAATTAATAATTAAATTAATCAATAATAAAGAGTGTGGTCTAGACCTGCTCTACATGTAAAATGTCATGAGATAACTTTTGTTGTGAATTGGCGCTATATAAATAAAATTTGACTTGACTTGACCTTCGAGTGACATTGCTTGGACTGATGATTGACTCATGATTTTAAGGCAATCCATCTCATAGATGTTGAGGTATTTCAGTCTGGAATCAAGTGACAACCGACTGACTGATCACTATCCAAAAACAAAGATTGTGGATCTAATTTACAGTTGTGTCAGTGCCTTAAATGCTTTTTTATCAAGCACATATTACAAAGCATTTGGTGTAATAGGTAAAACATCAGACTTATCAAGCCACAGGTTTGTGAGAAACTTTCCAATTCAAAGAACTCTGGTGAGTGAGCACATGCATTACAGTGACTGATTTGCTTATGAGTCACTATTCTGAATACACTTATCAACATATCACATTCTTCTAGCATTGAGTGACTGGTTTAACATTTCTGAAGTTTTGTCAGGAACACCATGTCACTTATTGCAGAACATTTGGCTGTGACAGAGTGGGCAGTGAAGACATAAACAGGAAGTGAGCCAATTCTTTCTCTAATGAGGTTTTAAATAGCTCAGTCGGTAGACAAGTCCTCAATAACCATTGTGTAATATGGTCTGCTTAATGCACTGTCCCAAGAAATATTGATTGCATATATATCTCTTTCTCTATCCATTTGTAACGCAGGAGAATTAAACTACAGGGGCTTCAATAAAGAGGCCACAACAGTCAGTGTGGGTCATCTGCCATAACTGGCTATTTATTAAACAATTTACTAAAATTCTAGAAAGAAGAAGAAATGAGGAGGAGACCGTCACCCATCCACTAATGGAGCACTGGGAGTATGCTACTTGTGGAAAAAAAGTAACACAAACCAAGACACACTTTAATGAAGAAAACCACACTAATAAAAATGTGCCACCACAAACCATATCACCATCAAAAGTAAGTGAACTCCCAGCACCCCAACCACACCCGTGACTGGAGGCCATCACCACTAGAAATATAAAGAAAACTAATTAAATTATGTACAAAAAATCCTAAATCTAACAATAAAAACAATAAAAGCAGCAAGGACTAAAACATGTCATTCTACAATACTAAAATAAACGACAGACTGTGCTATGCCTGTAAACAAACAAACACCGTTACACAATTGCTGCAAAGTATAAACAAATAACGCATGTGTGTGAATGTAATCACTGGCTAATCCTTTTTGACATATACTCCACTGAAAACACAACAAGATAATATATTTTATGTTTGACCTCATCAGCTTCATTGATTTTTGTAAATATATGCTTATTATGAACAAGTTGGGACAGTGCTCCAAAAACACGTGTTTGGAACATTCCACAGGTAAACAGGTTGATTGGTAACAGGTGATAGTATCATGATTGGGTATGAAAGGGACATCCTCAAAAGGCTGTTGTTCACAAGCAAGGATGGGGAGAGATTACAAAACAACACAAACACATGATTGTAGAAAGGAGATTACTACATGGGCTCAAGAACACTGTTGTTGGTAAACACAGTTGTTTTTTTTCTCAAATGATGGCATTCTGTATTTATTTACACAGCATCCCAAGTTTTTGGAATCTGCGTTTTATATGGAGTTAATGCAGTTTTTTTTTCTGCAGCCTTAATTGAGAAACAGGCTAACAAGGCAGAATCACTGCCTGCAGGCCACTCAGCCAATCAGGACCAAGATGACGCATGGCAGAGTAGGCTATATTTAACCGCCTCATATCTGATTCCAGCTTTGCAATGCTAAATTGTGAAGCTTTTTTGCCTTCGTTGAACGGCGTGTCCGTGGTGATGTGGCATTTCCCCATGAAACAGAAAATGGTTTGTAACTCTACTGTACATGGTCCAATCTTTGTCAAACTGCACATGTTTGATGAGTGTCCCGGCCTGAAGAAATATGCATACCAACTAGGATTTATAGTCATTGCACCACCTACTGGCAACAGGAAGTATTCTTGGTGTATTTTTGCAAAAATTCAAAAAATCATTACAAAATGACGAGTATGTCCTACAGAGCTGAAACCTCTTCAGCACATCCAGTGACTTCTGACAGGCGTTTGCTGCACTGCAACCTATGGTCAATTCAGAAGTCTGTCACTCGATATATTTCAAAAGAAGGAAAAACCATAAATCATCTATAAGTCTTCATTCAAACTGTAGTCAGTCGGTCAAACAGTGCGTGCACAATGATTTATAATGTCACTCATCATCATTGTTTATTTCATCTAATTTTTATACATTCTGGCATTCTGTCTGGGTCTGGCTGTCTTTCTGAGCCCCCATCATGTGATATCTTTCCACAAATCAGCATATGTTTACATTCAAGTTACAATTCCCTCTAGATGCTGTTTATAGCGGGAGCAAAGGAGGAAGTCAAGTGACGTTATCAAGCTGATGGATGGATCAACAAAACTTTGGAGTTTAACACAAATCACTGCTATTTGTTTCCCATTCCTAACCTTAAACTGACAGTTCACCCCAAAATCAGAAATACATATTTGTCGTCTTATCTGTAGTGCTATCCATTTATGTGTGAGTTGCTCAGTTTTGGAGATATCAGCTGTAGATGTCTGCCTTCTCTCCAATATAATGGAACTAGATGCACTTCACTTGTGGTTATCAAGGGGACAATAAAAAAATTCAACAGCCTCTTGTCTCTTTTCAGAAATAATGACCTGGTTACTCAAGATAATCCACAGACCTTGTTGTGAGCAGTTTCATGGGGGAACTATTCAAACCACAATGTTTCCTTTACCTTAACTAAGTGCCAATTTCAACTGAAACCATGATCCCTAAACTTAACCAAGACATTTTGTGTCCAACCCTAAGCATACTTTAACACCATAGTGGTGTTGCGTTATAAAACAGATTTATTTTTCAACAATGTTGTGATCAGATCAGAAAACACCTCTATGTGTCGTTCTAGAGTATGGACAATGTATTTTGTACCACGTTGTTTGTTTACATGTAATTATTTTTGTTTCATTTGGTGAACTTGTTGCAACCTTCAGGAACTCAAGGCTGGGCAGGTTTGCCTTCACGTTACTTCTCAGTGACTAGGTTTAACTCCAGTGTCAAGGCTTACGTGGGCTCTGCTCAGACAAACATTAGCACTAGATGAAAAAATGCAGCCACCTCATTCATTTCAATGAGACTGCTGCATGGGTCCGAACACATAGGACTCTAGTCAAAAAAATTGGTGCTGTCCTGCTTATAATGTTACACCAAAATATTGTGTTGGCCATTCAGATACATTTAAACATGAGTCGGGAATGTGCAAGCAAACAATTGCTTATTTACACATCCAGCAGTTATGGAGCAACATTTATCATTCATTTGAAGTCGCATTTCTGGGAAGCCAATGATTGTAAAGTTCAAAACCTCGGAACCTGTCATTGTCATCACACATCTCCACCATGACAAAGAAAGCACAGAAACGACTGTACTTCTTAAGGAAACTTAAGATGGCAAAATTCCCATGCCAAGTTCTTGTCAACTTCTAGAGAGGAGCAATAGAAAGCATCCTGACTGGAAACATCACAAACTGGAATGGATCGTGCATGGCCCAAGATGGGAAGGCTCTGCAGCGGGTGATTCAAACCGTCCAGAACATCATTGGTACACATCTACCGAGCATCACTGATATTGGTGAGGTGAGATGTCTGCACAGTCTGTTCACCCTGCTGCCATCTGGCAAGAGATACAGACGTATCTGCTGCTGTACCACCACACTACAGAGGAGCTTTTTCCCTCAGGCTGTGACACTCTTCACTTCATCCTCCACACTCCACACATTATTTATTCATTAGTTCATAGTGCATAGGGAACTAAAACTTGTGCTTTGTTATACAATCTTGCATTGGATAATCTTTCTTGAATCTTGATTCTCTGGGGAATCCAATTCATTCCATGGATAAATTTCAGACATTTGAGAACATTAAATTATATTACTGATGCTTTTATCCAAAGCAACTCATAGTAAGTGCATTCAACCATATGGATACCATCCAAAAATAGCATCATGCAAGCACATCAAACTTCATCAATATGCTGAATTTCTTCAAGAGCTACATTTAGAACAATAAGAGATTTTTTATGGGCCTAGGTGCAGTCTGAAAAGATTTTCAGTCTGCAATGGAACATGTGTCAAGGCAGATGGTCACCCACCATAGAGCCGGGGTCTGCTCCGAGGTTTCTGCCTGCTAAAAGGCAGTTTTTCCTCGCCACTGTCACCAAGTGTTTGCTCATGGGGGAAATGTTGGGTCTCTGTAAATTAATAATTAATAACTAATTATAAAGAGTGTGGTCTAGACCTACTCTACATGTTAAGTGTCATGAGATAAGTTTTGTTGTGAATTGGCGCTATATAAATAAAATTTGATTTGATTTGATGTGTCTTCATGTTCCACCATTTTGGAGCCAGGACAGAAAGTAGTCATGATTTTGTTGTGTGGCAGCTGAGCACCCCTTATATTGATTGAGTAGCAGGCCAGTTGGCAGTAGCAGAGAATAGTGGACAGGCTGGAGTGTATGGCTTGACTATGTCCTGGATATAGGATGGGCCTGTAGCCATTCGCAGGACAACAGGCGAGTTACAGTGTCTTAAGTGAGATTTGAGCAGCCACCGATAGTCAGTGTAGTGTGCCGAGGAGCAGTTTAGCAGTTTATTCTGGATGGACTGCAGAAGTTGGATGGCAGGCACACCAGGCAGGAGAGAGTTGCAGTAGTCTATGCAGTCTTGACCAGAACCAGAGCTGCCTTCAGGCTGAGGAAAGAACATATCATCCTGATGTGGAGAATGAATCTGCAGGAGCAGGTTGGCAGCAAAGGGCAGTTGGTCATCCAGTGTCACACCTAGGTTCCTTGCTGTCCGAACTGGGTTTAAGTTTAAGCTTCAGGTGGTGTGGAGACATCCACTGATGTCAGCCAGACATGCAGAGATTTGAGTGTCTTCTGCATAGCTGTGGTAGGAAAAGCCATGAGAGTGAATAACAGATGCAAGAAGCAAAGAACCAAGACAGTTCCAAGAGTCCCAAAAGTATATAGTATAAAGATATGTAGGATACAGTCCTTAAGAAGTTTTGAAGTAACTTGAGTCTTTTGCGAAGTTCAATGTTTTTTTTTTGTTTGAAGAAACGTCAGGATTCTTCCAGGTTCCAATGGCCCTTGAAGAAGTTGCAGGGATGTTTGGGTGAGTTCTGGGTGTCTCCGGTGTAGTTACATACTGTAGTTCCATGGCTTCATCTGTCTTTGTGTGCTCATATAACAAACACTGTATCCACTGCTAGTTTCCATATATAGAATGAAGCCTCCTCTTCCACCTGTAAGCACCATAATACCCTCTAATACAATCAGGGCTGTTAGTGTTCTGTTAGCTGTTCTCTCACAGATCCCACTCAAAGGATTCCTTTGTGTTCACTCCGCATTCAAATGAGGATGGGATTAATCTTGTTTGTGTAATAGGTTAAATGATAGCACAGTTCCAGTCGCTAATATTCTGTGCATTCACTGTCAAAAAACATTTAAACTGAATACCACATTAAGATTAAGTAACTTTTACTCAAGCTGAATAAGAGTATTATAAAGGATCTATATCATGTCCAGTCATTTCATCTTAAAGCAGGAATTAAAAAGTCATCTTTGATCTTTGAACATTAAATAGGATTTGGATGACAACATCATGTTCTCTAACTCAATTTGTGTACAGTGAGGTTTTATGGAATTCAGCTGGATCTTGTTGCATGATCCCACATTATCATAATGTAAATTTGGCCTTGGTCTTTTTTAAGGTTGTGGACAGCCATGTGCTACCTCCATGATGCCACATATACAGACTGGAGAAGTCACAGGGTGTCATTCATTGTTCATTAAACCTCGACACATGCTGTTGCTGCCCACTGCTACACACAGTCACAAAAAACGGCCAGCAGCATGACGTGGTGTTTTTTGCTTTTATTTATGTTAATAAATAATAACTAATGATTAATACTACTACTACTACTACTAATAACCGTGAACATGTCCTGCACATGCACGAAAGTGGTCCAGTCAGTAAAGTAAGGTTACTGTAAATGTGCCTGTTCAAAATTATCGTAATTATAAAACAGGAAAAGTTCATTTAAAACATTGGCAGCAAATATTTTCTTTTTCTGTATATGTGCTAGCATTATTAAGGTTTTTGAGAAAAATATAATAGTATATAGTTGAATTCTGTGTTTACTGAATACAATTCAATTAATATATGAAAAATACATGTTCCAGATAGCTTTTCATGAAAGTTGCTGTAAATTTACATCACAGTATAAAATAATACAAAAAATATTTATTTTGAAATCAGTGCAAGGCTTTTTAATTCCTGTGGTATTTTATATTATAAATACTTTTGTATCACCCTTTTCTATCCATTTTAATCTGGATAATATAAAAGCACCTTTGGCTATATTACAGTTTATCTAACTGTAGAGCAGATCATCATCTCCTAATATATTTAATGTTTTTCTTTCTGAAATATATTTTATTAATTTCTTTATTTTTGACCACTTTTAAGTTAACTCCTTACTAAGTTGAATTGTAAACCTCTTAATTTTATTTTTAAGCAATTTAATGTATTGAAGTTCATTGAAAAGTTTGTGAAACAGGATATAAATCCTCTACACCAGACTTTGTAGCTTACATCAAACAACAAATAATACAAAAATCCCCAATACATCCCAGAATTATTGTTAGAAGTTGCAAATTTTCAGTACTGTCTAATAAGAATTTTTATAATTTAATTTTTTTGTTACATAATATTGAAATATTACATTTCCACTGATTAAAAACCATTTAAACTCTCTAAATATTGCCAGAGGGCTGAACTCTTTCTCAGGCATAGCAGTACAGTCTTTTAACACTGTAATAAATTTAATACATAGTGAATTTCACTGTCAACTGATACCAAAACCACCAAAATCCTGCATGCGCAGATAGGAAGAGTGCATCAATAATGAGAAATTTCCACTGATAATTCTTTTGTTGGACTAAGAAAAGCACAGTAACCAATTTCATCATAATGCTGACTTCGAGGCAGTTTTTCCTCACCACTGTCGTGGCTTGCTCATGGGGAAATGTGGGATCTGTACATTAATAATTAATTAAATTAATTAATAATAACATAGTATGGTCTAGACCTACTCTACATGTAAAGTGTCATGAGATAACTTTTGTTGTCAATTGGCGCTCTATAAATCTTGACGACTGAAGTTTGACTTGACTTGAATTTAGTGAGTTTGCTTCTGCGGAACAATTTTGGTGACAGGTGCTGCATGCCACCTAACACCTGACTTGGACTGTTTTGAGGACAGGAACCGTCTTTGGGAGAGAGGCTGTTGGGTATTTTTGGCAGAGTGTGAGCTCCAGATTGCAGCACAGCTCGGTGGGCCTGGCTGGGAGAGCGAGGTGAGAACAGCGTAGGAGGCTGCACACACACTGAATGGAAGCACAACACTTAGAGAGAACACATACAAACAGACACAGGCATGCAGGTTAGATGATGAAAACGTTGTGTCTCTGGAGAAAGTGGCAGAAGGTATACAGGATACATCAAATAATACATAAAGGAAATCAGGGCTTTGTACAGGAAACTGGGCTTAGACTGATATATGAGCTTCCTGGTTTAAACGGACAATAAACGATGGCCATATGACTCAAGAAGGTGCTCTAAAGTGTTCTAAAAGAAATCAGGGGTTCTCAACCTTTTGTAACTTCATGCCTATTTCTGATTGTCAACATGACCAAAAATGGAAATGAAAAATAAATATAGGCCTATATACCGGGCTGTGACAGGATTTTACCACACTGAACATCAATTTTTCCTTTCAAAAACCATTTTGTGCCACTGCATCAAAGGGAACGTTAGCAAGCTCTAGCAGACATTAGCTAGTGGCAGACGTTAATGGTTCATACATGTTCCCCTAAACAGCATTACAAAAAATTTGATACATGACATCACTAGACACACACACACACAATTAGTTGTGTGTGTCTGTACCATGTGTACTTCTGTGTATACCATTTCAGTATACTTTATATTTCATGTTACAGGATAAAGCTGGTATTAATCTACATTTTTCTCACTCCCAACTCAACGCAATCTTGAAACAAAACACACACACAAACATTTGATTTCAGCACAGAATATTTCAACTGCATTTTTATTTCATCAGAATAAAAAACAAACAAACATTGGTTAAATACAAGCACTCTTGAATTCGGTTTCAAAAATGTTAATAAAATAGAACTGCATCCTTTTACAAAAGAAGCTGTCACTTGACAATCACCACCTGTGCATTAAAGTAAGGAGTGCCTCCATCTGAGAGCAGACACTGGCATTTAGGACATTTTTGCATGACAAGTGTACTCAAACTATTCTGACAGCATTTATCCTGTCTGTTGTCACACATACTGTATCTGAAGAACCAGTTGTGCTGAGGAGATTCAAGTCATTTCATATGTTGCATAAGTTTATCAAAGGGCACACACTAATGTAGGATTTTAGCCAGGCATTGCATAGGCTTCTCTAAAGGGACACACGCATAATAGAAGAGCAGTGCAATAAGCAGCAGTAGCATGAAGCCTAAATATTGATTCAGTATACAACATGAGCATTATGAACACACAACAGAACTAACATTTTACTTGGTTATGGAGTATATTGTTATACAGTCCACTGGCTGGTGCTTTACAAAGCTTCATACTGACTAAATACATGTAAATATAGTTATGGCACAGAGTACATGATTATCTACATAAAGCTTTAAGGCCATGATAAGTGTATCATCAAAACAATGTTTTGCCATACAGACCAGTGGAGTTGTTAGTAAAAGCGTGAATAGTGAAATATTCCATGGTTCCCATATATGTATATATATGTATGCAATGAATTGGTGGAGCGGGTGGGGGGCGTCTGCGAGAGCTAACAAATTAGCCAGAAGCAATTTGCAAACATTAGCATTTGGTTTCAGCTACTAGTACTCTATTCTAAATACATGAAACTGCTCACATCAAGGTATGTGGATTATCTTGAGTACCTGGGTCAACTGGAGCAACTCACAGCAAAACAATCTAGATGGATAAATAGCACTACAGGTAAGAGGACAAATATTAAGATTTGATTTTAGGGTGAACTGTCCCTTTAAAAGTACTTTAGGTTAGTACAAGAGAGCTACTAGACTTCCAGAGGGATGCTTACCCAAGTTTTGGCACATTTTGCTGTGTACTGATAACCGAAGTGTATTGATCTGTCCAAACTCAATATACTAATTATTTAAGGAAAACTGAATGGGTCTTTTACTCCACTGTTACTAAAATGAACTGTGGATCTGGCCTGTTGCCCCTCTCTCAGTAATACTTGTATGTCTAAACTGCCATGGTGATGATTTAATGATGCTGAAATGTAACATCATTAACATCCTCAAGCGTCCTCTCCTGTGCCCTTTTATTTCGAAACTAGCTGGATTCAACATTGAATGCCAAACATGGTGGAGTGCGTTTGAAGTTGCAGCAAACAACGACTGTTGCTGTAGAAGATGATGTAATAGATTAACTTCTTTTGGTCACTGTTGCCACGGCAGCATGACAACTCAATAATACACAATAAACTCAACCAAAAAAGGAAAAGTAAGTGAGTACGTGAGGGTGTGTGGAGGTGTCTGGGTATTTTTAGGGGTGTGCGTGGGGTGAAAGGAGAGAGAATGCAGGATAAAAAAAGTGATTGCAAGTTATTTTGGGATTGTTCAAAAAAAAGGGATTGCCAAGATTTACAGCTCAAGCACAGGCATCAAGAGCACACTGTGGTCCAAGAAAATCTCAGGAGCCATGCTAGACAGCTTTCTAACTGTTTTCACTGGTGGTTTAGGCTCTGAAAAAAGACAGATCATGGTGTTCAAGCCAAAATAGCACCTGCAGGAAAGAAATGTAGCTTAACAGCTCTCATGAGATGTGTGCACAGTTAAAAACAGGTACACAGAAAGAACACATGAAAACTGCTTTAACCCTACTGACACCTGAATAGACCCAAAGGATGAAAGTCAGAGACACCTTCTTATTCCTGCAATCAATAAATTAGTTGTCATGAAATCAGTGCTAATAAAATAAAGGTTTAAAAACCTAAAGCTTACATGCAAGACCACAAAAAACATTCTAAAGACAGAATCAACCTTATAGGAGGCTTTTTGGTTCTTCAAAGTATGTTCTGCAAAAATCAAACAAATACTGAAACCCAAATCCTTCTCAATTAGAGTCCAGAGCAGAGGTAACGTGTCAAACTATGAGTAGGGAAAAGAGTGAGGGGTGTGCTTATGATTCTTTATGTGTACTGCTTCAGCTAAATTGGTACTGAATCAGTTAACCACATCTGTGTGTCCACACCATGATCAACCACTGTTCAGCAACTTGGATATGAAAAACCGTGTGACTGGGATCGGTGTGAGCCACTTTGTTGCGTCAAGTTTTAGAAGAAAACCTTGTCACTCCCCAATCGGGGAGTCGCGCATGCGTGAGCATGTCCGCCATCTTGGACATCTAGCTACGGCAACACCACTTAAACCACACACAAAACTTTGGTTAAATCAATTTGTTAAGTTAAGCTGTTAATAATGTTTTGGATTACATCTGCTAATGATTATTTTAGACGACCATGCATCATTACCTGTCATAGCATAATCTTTATTTTTCAATCAAATTCAAAGGGCCTTTATTGGCATGACGGTTTCAAGAACAATATCGCCAAAGCATAATTTTTTTGTCCAAATATTTGCATAGTACACAATAACAGCAGTATGAGCATTAAAAAGGCTATGCTACGACAGGCAACCACACACCGCTGTGTGAAATAGTCATTAGCAAATGTAATCATAACCACAACATAACAAATTAACGGTTTTACTGCAGTTCTGGTGTGGTTTGTCTGAGTGGTGTTGCTGTACCTAGTTCTCCAATATGGCGGACGCGCCCGCACATGCGCGACTCACATCATGCGCAACTCACATCGGGTAGTGACAAACCCTATTCTAAATCACATTGCCATTTTGTGATGCATTTTGCTAAAATTCCTGTATTGGAACATAAACATACTCAACAGTATGTCAAACAGTTCATTCATTCATTTGTGTAGAGGGGAATGGTAAATATATATATTTTTTAAAACAAGGATGTAATATTGCTGATTGAATATTTCTGCTTTTGCACCCTTTAAAAAAACACCATTTCCCAACAACATTTTGACTGCTGTGGCTTAAATGTCACCAGCTTGACAGACTGAAGACAGTCAAATGGAGATATGTGAGAATGGACAGGATGAGCCAAACGTTGTCAAACACTATTTAAGGACAGCTAAAATGTTTTGAAGAGAGCTCAGGTAGATATGATGGGTAAGGGAGAAACAGTTAATGTGGGGTATAATGTGAGAATTAATTAGCATTAGCCAAGTTGCTCTCAGTATGAATGTACAGTGACAGTCCTGGTTGATGTTACACTGTAATACTAATGACACCCAATTTTCATTTTGGCCTTAAAATCTAGCATCTGCAATGCTTTGCAAACTAGCTAGTGCTAGTGCTACACATCATTAGCACAACAGGCAATCAGGCAAGAGAAAATCTAACTGGAGTCTATGTTCCCACCCTGGGTGTCTAAGTCGGAGCACTGGAACACATGGAGGGTGTAGTTGATACCATCAAGGTGGAAGGTGCGAGTCTCATTTCCAGGTGTTGCTGTTGTCTTTGATAGGGGTCTTCTGGTACATGTCCCACATTTGTATCTATGGACCTACTGACTTTGGCTTTGAAACTCTCACCCCATACATGTTTTAACAAGATATTTTCATGTTATAATGACAGATTCTACCTCACTATTACTACATACCAAATTCTTTTTTAACAAGAAACTTCCTTGTTCTAATAACACTTCATTTTATCACAAAACCTTTCTCTTTCTTATCACTATAAACATGACAAAATGTTGTTATAACCAACATAATTTGTTGCGAGTGACTTGGTACGTAGTAATAATGTCATTAAAGCATGTCATTAAACATGAAAAAAAACCCAGCAAGGTTGATTTGTCATGGTGGCAGCAACAGGCTACCATAAAGTGTCTTCTAGCAAGCACTGATTATGGGACTTTGGTCTACAAGTGCTTATTATAAGTTATCTAAATTCAGATGAACAGAATTTAGCCTTCATTTAATAAAAGCTGACAGACATATTTAAAGTGTTCGGAAGAAACGCCATGAAAGATGACAAAAATGACTTTGGCTTACAGATGTTAAAGCTTCTATGGGCTAGTTATAATACTTTCAACTTCATTACGTTAATCCTCCATGATAGATAAGTACATAGTGTGATACAGTTAAAAGATCATGGATCAGGACAATGTGGGATTTGTCGTTTGCAGATGTGCGTGCTACTCTAGGATGTGGTTTCCTTCATAGATTGTAATGCATTTTAGTAGAGGTGATATTAAGGAGGAGAAATCGGTCACTGATTCACTGGTATTAGCAAAGCTATTAGAGACAAGTAGTTTTTAAAATAAGTATAAGATTTGTTGGAAGTATAAGGAACAGAGTTTGAAGCTGCACAGCCTTGTGGTCTGTTACAGTCATGCATGATGATCAAAGGGCAGGACTGTGAGGGATCTGAAGTAGTCAAGTCAACATTTCCAACATCAGCCATGGTCCATTCTAGCGATGTGAGCTGCTTTACAGAGTGAGATCAGATATTACTCTCTTTTGGAGGTTTCCTATGTAGGTGGTGGTCCGTCGTAGCGGAGCATGATGTTGAAGGATCGGGCGAAGTTGTTGGAGAGGGAGCAGCTGTTGCCTTCGTCCATGAGGGGCAGCAGGAAGGCCAGCAGCAGCAGAGCCAGGAGGAGGAGCCACAGAGGAAGAGCCAGCCGACACACCCGCTGCAACAAGCTAGGCTTCTGCAACAACAGCAGCGACACAGGGAAAACACATTAACGCACATATACACATGTAATGTAGGTATAACCATTAAAAAGCTGTGGAAATGACTGAGCTACTGAAAAATTATATCTTCATGCAAACCAGACGAGCAAAAAATGTGTTGAATGTGGTGAAACTGTCCTCTAGACATCACTACCTGCCATTGTGAATCCAAATTCATTGCGGGCCATATTTCCTCACCGCACACTTTGGAGCTTTTGTGTAGGGCTGTCTTCCACATCAATTTTTCTTTTTAAAAACCATTTTGTGCCACTGCATCCGAGGGAATGTTAGCTAGCTGCGGCAGATGTTAGCTGGTAGTGGCAGAACACGTCGGTCTGGAAATTTTTAAGTTTAACTAGTCATTGAAATTATGCTTTTTAATTTGACATTTTTTATTTATGTATATTTATGTGAATTCTTGAGCACATTTAGATACAAAAAGAACTATCTTTATAAATTACAAAATATACTTATAATCACAATAACCACACCATTTGGCTGTATCACTACACCTATGGGGCCCACTAGATGATGTTCTGAGGCCCACCAGTGGAATAGCTGGTCTATATGGAATCACAAGAGGCCAGAAATCGTGCTCCTGGGCACGCTCATACAGTCCATGTGTAAAACAGAGAGGTATTACTTTGGATGATAGGAGATATAAATGGTATATTTGTTGCAAAAACTAACATGGATGGAAACTACATCACAAGCTCAGCGCTCCGGCAGCGTCAAGTGGTTTCTGATAGACTTCAGTGTTCATGAACTCATTCAAACTTTATTTAGTTTATTAGTAGGACCGTGTAAGAAATGCTGCAATTTGATGTGTCACATCAAATGAAGCTTTTGCCAAGTTATAATCCCTACATTTGTTCTTCATTATACAACAATGGCACCAAGTGATCTTCATTTTAAGCGATGGAAATAGAAATAGACTATTAAGGATTTGTTTTTAGAATAAAGCCCATGTCAGCTCATAATTTGAAATAAGTGACAAACTGCAGGGATACTGGCGTTCTATTTACCTTAATGGCAGAGCAAACCAGGCCTTTATTTGAAACACATTAATATTACAGAGGCATTTATTTATTATAAGTACATCTTCTCTTACAATACATCTTCTTTTAAAAACAAGTCTCCCTGTTGTCTAACCTGCACATGCTTCAAACTCTTAAAACTTCAACGGCCCGCCCGTGGGCAGGAATGGTAGGGGTTTAACCATCCACAGTTTGGGTTGACTTGTGTTTGTACCATACTGTGTGGGTTTAAACTGGAATGATGTAATGACAAGGGAATGTAATATCACAAGCCAATAATATAAATGAACCATGAGAAAATGTACTCTATTACAACATTCTTCAGATACTGCTGTTTGTTAAGTTAAAGTGATGATTATACAGTACACTGCAGTGTCTTCTGTTTTATGACATAAAAGAGACTGAGCTGACTTTTATCATTGGGATTTATCTCATTACTGTTGCTGTGTCCTGTATATCTGGCTTCTTACAAACAAGTTGGCTTCTCTTTCTCTGCATCTTATAAATTAAACTACAGTCTACAAAGTGCTTAGAAACTACAATCTCTTGCCTCCTTTAACGATCATAAAAATGTCCTTTGTCTTTGATTCTTGAAAGACTGCACATCCATGTGTGCCTCTACTGCATTTTTACATTTTCACTGCAAATTCTTCAGAATGTTTTTTGGAATGTTTTTGTTTGTCAATGTCTGTGAGATTTAAAAAAACAAAAAACAACGTGATAATTTTGTGATAATTCTTCAGCTCAGATATCTACAAAGTAACTAAATCTGAAGAACGAGCAGATAAAAGCAGAAGCAGCTCACCCACACAGTCAGAGACATCATGTACTACAGTAAATGGATTCAGCTCAGGCCTCTCAGATAGTTATTCTGTGTCTCATGTTTACTGCCTACATTCTTCTTTCACTGGAATACATGTAAATGTAATGTTAAAAGAAAGAGTCAAATTCACTGAGGCCGAGGATGTTTGTGTGTAGGACTGTTGTATGTGACAGTATTTCATGGGAGTGTTAAGTTTGGATTTATTACTAATAACAGTTACAGTTGTGGGATCAAATTGATGGAATTTGCTAATATAACAACTTTAACTATTATGTATTATCATTTGAAAATAATGCTCAATGAGCCCATCCCTCATACTGTAATACCCTAGGATGGCTGTTAGTGGTGGAAGCTGCTAATCCTGGAAGTATTTTCCTACTTTTCTTTTAAATGATCTCCTCAATGTTCCTCAACACAAAAACTGGATCATTTAATAGTAACACCTTTATGTTTTAGCCATCGGTGTTAATAATTTCAACTTGTTTCTGAGAGGTCATGTTTTGGGTATGGCTCAGCCATTGTTGTTATGGCAGGGTTTTTCCTGCAAAGAGAAATTTTTGGCACCCCAAAGAGGTTTTAGTCACCCCCCATAGGAAAAAGCACCGACGGCAAAATTATGAGTGATAGTTGAATATAAAGATAGCAACTCAAATCTTTCCAAAAGTGTTTAATAACAATTTATCAGATTAGAAAGATGCCTCCTGTCATGCACTCTGCTCTGGTGTGGACACAGGGAGAGAGAGACATGCAGAGTATGTTGGACTGTGTGTGTAAAAGTGAATGATTGATGGAAGAGGAAGTGTAACTAGCTAATCACACCTCCATATGACAAACACTCACTGGGCAAAGGTATGTGTATGTTTCTTAGAATCAACACACGCTACCTCAACTTACTGTGAATGTGTGAATACACATGATAGAGAAACAGAACTATAGTTTGAGACACTGGTCATTAACAGTGCAGTATTTAAAGTGTCATCTATTTATCCACCTTAAAAAGTCTTTGTGCTGTCAACAGTGAGGGTTGGAACTACATTTACTGTAATAATTCACAGTCCATTCCAGCTCAGACCAGCTCACAGTCTCTCCTAATAAAAAGGATTTAACATCAATTGTCTTTGTTTTATTTAATTTTTGTAAAGATGTCTTCATGAGCATGTTTTTTAGCCATTATAGCAGCATGTGATTGCCTGAGGATGCTGGTTGCTCCACCCATTTGGTCCACACTAATATATCTTGATAACTATTTGATGGATTGCCATGAAATTTTGTTCAGACATTCATGTTCCACTCAGGAAAAATTGACTTTTCTTCTAGTGCCATCATGTGCAAAGTATTCTGATCTAGGAGTAACCAAGAAAGAAAGTACTGGCAAATGTGTGCGAAATTAGCCTACTTCTGACTACACACCTATTAGAGGGTTTGACAGCTTAGAGACATGGAGCCTAAGAATAACAGACAGGACATACTGTATAATGTTCTGCGAACTAAATCAACAGCTGACAAGCAGACAAAAACCCCTGTCATTCCAAAATGAATAAACATTATGTCTTGATTTTAAAGACTCAAATAATCATAAAGACCATAAATTCAGAGATCTTTTCTAGTACATGGATTATTCTGGCATGTGATAAACAGCTGCTAAATGGTGGGTGTTTTATCTAGTCAATAAAGTAATCAACCTCTCCTCTCCTGACAATAAAGGCTGATAAAAGCGAGCAGGAGCAGAGCCCTCAGCCTGTAAAGACTGTGTGAAAAGAGTCTGAAGAGGAATGTTTGGAGGGCTGCTTCAGCTGGGGCGTCTGAGGGGTCAGCGGGGTGGTCGGTGGAGGAGGGGTGGTGCTGGCATTCTTTAATCTGCTCACCACCCACTGCTTAGTAAATGAATGGTGGGTTGGGGGGTTGGTT
>JBBPCS010051931.1:0-18716 GCA_037974645.1 Hollardia meadi
GTGTGTGTGTGTGTGTGTGTGTGTGTGTGTGTGTGTGTGTGTGTGTGTGTGTGTGTGTGTGTGTGTGTGTGTTACAGGCTCATTTCCCAGCTCGTCGGCTATCATATCATATTGGATGAGCAGGTTTAAGAAGCAAATCATGGCTGTGGTTACCTGCTACACATCAAGTAGGAATACATTCATATATTAAACCATTAAACCTACCACAGCCTTCTAAAGACTGTTGCTGTAAAATTATTAATTATTTATTCTCTAGCAATTTAGTGTTTCACTTTGGAGACAGATTTTTCAAAAAAAAGAATGGTTAACATGGAAGCAGCAGAGGTTGAAACTTTTAGTCCTTAGTATGGATCAAGTTCCATAAATTCTGGACCCTACATATCCCATAATGCATAAAAAGGCATATTTCATTATGGGTGGTAGAGATGGGAAATATTTCATTTTAACGACAGGTCACGAGATAACTCAAGATGTTTGTGTGATTAGTGTGATTCAAGTTGTGAGAATTAAAAAATACTGACTATTAAATTCAGGTTTAATTATGTTATACTGAATGTTATACAGGCTGCCGTGAGTTGTCCATATTTCTTTGGTTGTCAGGCACATCTGTTTTAGTACCAAATCGTTACTTTAGCCTTCAGAAAAGTCCGAGGTTTACAAGTCAGATATGACATGAACCCATCATCTGACCCCCAAACAGAGTGTTTTTTTGTTTACAAGCAGATACAAATTAATTTCTCTCTCTTTCCTGATGCTATACGCGTGCACGTGTATATGGCAAAGAGAGAGAAGGAGCTCCATAATGTGATGACGACCTCCATCATCTGACATAATCAGGCTGAATCAGTGAGCGCTGAGTTACATAAACAGGTTCTTGTCCTAACCTCACCCTCTCCCAGATTAGAAACACTGCAGACACAACTGCAACCAGCCTGCTGATAGCAGCCTGCAGGCATGAGGGCTGATATAATAACGGAAGACCGCCACCTAAAGACCAAAAACTGACATTACACTTTGTTTTTGGCCATTTCTCATTTAACTGCGTTTTGCCACTGTGAAAAAAAGAGGTGATGGCTTGTAAGAATGACTCAGATGAAAAGTTCCAAGCTATAAAATGTTCCAGATGTATTCTGTTGGTGGAAAAAAAACATTAAATAGACTTCACATATAACTCCACACTGTGATGGTGTAATATGATTAATAAGTTATACTCTAAGACAGTTTTACACCATAAGAGGTCTTTATTAGAATTATCACAATGAAAACTAAATTTAAACCACTCTTTTAAAAATACGAAAACATGTACAATAATATAGTATCTTCTGTTTATATAAAAGATTATGTTAATAAATATGTTGCTCATTTTAAAAGATTATAAACAAAGAAGAAAGCGGCAGATTATTTACAGTTTAAAATTTTTAAATTCTGCTTAATGAGAGAAAAAAAAAGGCATATATGTTTTTTCTTAAATTAAAATTAATTCTAATCTTAAAATTCCCCATACAGACAAACATAAAGGTAGGTGACAAATATACATATCTCTGCATTTACTGTATAATTACATAGTTTAGCATATACATTATGGTCTGTTTGCATTGCAATCACAATTGAGAGGAGTAGTAACAATGCTTAGCAGTAATACAGCTAAGCATTGTTGTTAAGCAGCCATGACAGCGTGCCATGGGATCCTGCAGGATATACTGTTGTGTATTGTGTTATAACCCATATTATACATGTTTTGTCAGTAGGTCTTTTGTTAGTGTTAATGTTTGCTGTCTGCATGCGCAAAGTTTGCACAGTGTTTATCTAAGTGGCCCCTACTGCTGAAGGCACACTAACTTTACATTATCAGTGTGTTCTTACAGGTCCTTACAAAGTACTTTGTGAGGACCTGTTTGATTTTCTAGAGCTTCCACGTGAGGACATTTTGGCTGGTTTTCATTTCTTCAGTTAGTTGAGTTGAAAAGAAATAATTTCATATGTCAAAGGCTGAATTAGATTTCCCTCATTTGTCTTTTGAAGTTAAACAAAAAAACGGGCAAGCAAATCAAACATTTGTGATGATTTGTAATGCCATCCTACCGCTGGTTGTGTTGTTTCATGGTCTAAGTCTTCATGTGGACCTGTATAGTTAACTAGCCAGATAATAAAGTACTGATTTCAAGTTAATACTAGGAACATGTTCAGTTAACATATGAGGTTACCTAGTCCCAAATTCATCTGTTCAGTGTACTGATTTGAGTCAGTTCAAATCACTATAAGTCTTCTACCTTTTGATTTCTTTAAGAGGCAGTAGTTTAGTTTTTGTGTGTGTGTGTGTGTGTGTGTGTGTGTGCGCGCGCGCGTGCGTGCGTGCGTGCGAACGAACATCAGGCATGTCTCTTCATGTGCAGAGCCAGATGGTCAGAGCGGGAGAAGGCCCTGTGACACAGCAGACACTCGTAGGGTTTTTGGCCTGTGTGCTTGCGGTAGTGACGCGTCAGCTCATCTGAGCGGGCAAATTTCCAGTTGCAGCCCTCCCATGAACACTGGTAAGGCTTTTCCCCTAAAGAGTAAACAATAAAACAGTTGGTAAATACCAAACAAATGTATGAAATCATATATTTAGACTGGCTGTAACAGACTTCTATTGTCAGTGGGGTGTACCTGTGTGGGTGCGGAGGTGAGCTTTTAGGTGTGAGCTCTTGGTGTAGGTCTTGCTGCAGCCAGGGTATTCACAGCTGTGGATGGCGGGCCTTTTTTTCCCTGTAGGCCTTCGCCCGCGCTTCCCCTCCAACCCACCAGGGGGCAGCTGTGGTCCGACCAGCAGAGGCTGCTGGTGAAGGGGAAGATGACCAGCGGCCTGGCTGTGGGCGTAGTCACAGAAATGGTTGGCGTTGTGGTTAAAGTGTGGTATGTAGATGTAGTGTCGAGGGTCAGGGGTCACAGCTTGAGGTGGTATGAACCTGCTGTTGGGGAAGGTCATCATGGATGGGTGTTGCAGGGGATAGTAAGGGGTAAAGTCACATGATGAGACTTTACTGAGGTTTCCTCTGCTGTGCCTTTCCAAGCTGCCTCCTTGGTGGATGTCAAACTGATCAGGAAGAACAGGAAACGAAGTCAGACCTGTTTGGTCATCAATATAACCATGGTGGTACAGTTCTGGCTGGACCGTGGGCATCGTGGTTTCGGGAAGGGAAAGGAGATCCTCCATCAGGCTCCTACTGTTCATCTGCAGATGCTCCTGTCCTGCTTGGTCCTTAAACATGGCCGCCTCTTGGTACGCTCTGTTTGGGTCTAATTGTGGGAGCTGTTGATCATTGTTGTCCAGAGCAGAGTTGAGGTCAGGCGATGGGCTGCTCCAAGTAGAGAGCAGGAACTCAATGTCCCAGGATGCCTGGCTGTCATCGTTCAGGAGCTCCTCTGACATTTGTTGAGAGACCTGCAGCTGCTCAGAGCTGCTAGGTGGCAGTTTGTTGTTTCGAGAGTCCAGGGGAAGAGAGCCAGTCTCAGACTTCCACATCTAGATGGTGTTGGAGAGCATTGAGACGTGATGATCACCAAGGAAATCCTAATTTCTGCACATTGCATTTGCACTTAAAGGATAGGCTTTGCAAGTCTGTCTAAAAACAACACTGTAAATCAGTATGTCCATATGTAGCATTATTGGTTGCTATAATTGTTCCTTCTGTCCATACTGGCTGTAAAGAAATCCCTTCCTAACGCAGGGCCAATGTAAGTGCTGGGAAACAAAATCCACAGTCCTCATTGTATGTGAAAATATGTCCCAGAGTTCAGCTGAAGCTGCTATGTGGCTTCTGATTTAGATGATTTAGTGCAAAACTACAAAGATGCAATACCTTCACCAGCTCAGCAAGGAACTAACTAACATGTAAGAAAAAGATACTAGCTTGATATGTCTAACTAGACTGCTGATTTATCTGAGGAATATAATCAATAATCAGCACAATAATATACATCATACTAGGTAAAGGATTACATTACTTTATTGATATTCTCAGATATGGAATTAAATTTATTACTTTTGATCCAGCTTTCCACTATTCAGGTAACACAATAGGTGGCACTAGACACTATTCAGATCAGGTTTTATTTCTGTCACTGTGTAGGAATCGAATGAATGAAGTGAACCCAACACTTACTTTCATGTTGTCACCGGAGTGAGCGAGGTCGGAGAAGGAGCTGAAGGAAGGGAGCACGGCCTGTGTGACAGCCATCTAGCACTTTGATATGACGCCGACTGACGGAGGGAGCAGCAAAAGTTCTCTGGGGTTTTTTTTTGGTTTTTGCTCTCCTTTTTTTTTTTTTTTTTACTTTTTCACACGACCATCTTAGGCTCAGGTATCATAAAGTAAAACCCCTGCTCACCAGGCCGCTCATCCCAGTTTACAGTCTGCTCGGAGCTGAAAGGCCGCAGAAGCAAGTTCTTAAAGCTGCCTCCTTTTCTTCATTCCTCGCCTGCTATCTCTCCCTCCTCTCTCTTGTCTATCTCTGTCAGCTGCGAGTCTAACTTCAAATCTCTCTTTTTCATGTAGGTTTTGACCGTTAGGAGGTGGAGCCTAAGCGTGAGTTACTTAGCTGGCTCCTTTTTTTCTTTATCCTTTAATATTGTTCATTTACAATCACCAAAGAAACTCTGCTGTCTCACCACAAACTCAGCGACTTCCTGTTCTGCACAAAAAGTCAAACTGATGAGCACCGAGCTGTCATTTCGCCAAGAGACATTAGATTATTAAATGCATCATGCTTAGATCCAGACCATAACCTAAATATTAATGTAATGTTAACGCTAAGATCAAATGATCTTTTCAGTGGATGGGTACTTCACTGAATCAGTGTTCCCAGTATCTTAATAAGCTGAAATTTTACAAGGTAATGGATACTTAATTAACATAGTTTATCAGCAATTATTATTTAGTTATTGTAAGTAATAGCTACATGATAATTATTTATTTAATATAGTGATTTACCAAAGTAATTCAAAGATATTTGTACAAAGAATTATTCCTATAGTTGTAAAGTCATAACAGAATATCACGCAATGATCAGAATTCAAAGGATAATGGAGTTTTATTTTATAGAAATTGTAAATAATGATTGCTGTATTTTTAATGACCTCACTGCAACAGCAACTGTATATCTACAGTTTGAAAATACCTTTCACATGTGGGTGTATAAATAACAAAAAAGAATACCGTTTTAATCCAGCTGCGCTTCCGTTAAAAGCTGCCTCAAATTCAAATGCAACTTAATTATGTATGTGAATTTTCAGACACCAGGACATTAACTAAAACGACCCAATGAGGGCTCTTCTGAGACAAAATAAGGAGCAAGTGTTAAACTCAGTTGCATTTAAAATGAAATAAACTAAAAAGACATTTGACGTGTAATTCCTTAATGATTAAACAAGAAAATAATAGCAAAAAGAAATGTAAGTGATAAAGTGATAAAAATTACAAGTAGTAAAAAAATTTTCAAAAATATCATCCAAATATTAATGAAATTGAACCATTAGTCAAGCCACCACAAATGGAACACTAACACTGCAGAGTGATGCTGCATTATTTTTCGCTCCGAGTAAACGGGTCACGTCTGGCCACTATCTAACAAAGCCTGCTTTGGCACAGAGTGCAGAGTGTTTTGGTGCACGTGTTGTTGCACATACGGTGAATAACATGTTTATACAAATGCTCCATCGCAAAGAGATCTCAGTGGAAAGTTTGTTTGATGAATATATTTTACTGATGCACTGAGTTGAAACAAGAAAAAATAAAAGTGACAAGTCCAAAATTATTAGCCCTCTGACAATCAATAGTGTCCTTTCTGACTCACAACTGACAGAAACCTCCAAGTGTAGTTCCTAATTAGGTTGGCACATGTTTCTTGAGGGATCAAAGCCCATTCCTCCATGGCAAATTGTTCCAGGTCATCCAAATTATGTGGTTTTCGAGCATGGACCTTAACCTTGAGCTCCAGTCATAGATTCTCAATAGGATTGAGATCTGGGCTTTGAGAGGGCCACTCCAGGACCTTGACTTTGGTGTCCTTCAAAAAGTTTTGGACCAACTTGGATGTGTGCTTTGGGCCATTGTCTTGCTGGAAGACCCAATGGCGACTTAAAGCCAGACTCGAAGCAGATTTCTCCACGTTATCCTTCAAAATTTCAACATAATCGTCTTTCTTCATGACCCCATGCACCCGAACAAGGTTTCCTGTGCCTTAAGCAGTAAAACAGCCCCACAGTATTATGCTCCCACCACCATGTTTAACTGTGGGGACGGTGTTTTTAAGGGTTGAAGGCTTCTCCCTTCCTTCACCAAACAAAAGCAACATCCATGAGCTCAAACAGCTCCAGATTAGTCTCATCAGACCAAAGGACAGACTTCCAAAATTCATCCCCATGTTTCAAATGGTCACTGGCAAACTTAAGTCTGGCTTTGATGTGCCGCTGTGTGAGTAATAATGTTTTCCTACCACGATGAAGAGCCCTCACAACAGTCTTCCTTGAAAGTCCTGATGAGGCCAGTTCAGCAACACTCATCTTTGAAATGAGATCAGAGATCCGGGGGTTGTTGTTGACATCTCTGATGATTTTTCCTCTCTAAGGTCTTTGATATTTTGCACTTGTGCCCACGCCCAGGTTTATTTATAGCAGAATGTGTCTCCTTGTGCTTTGCAACGTACAGCTGTTCTAGACACAGTGAAATGATTGAAAATATCAGTATAGCCGTTCCCCTTAACATGGGCATCTACCATCTTCTCTCCGAGGTCCAACAATGTAAGAGTAGTGCCTCTCAATCTAGGCTTCAAGTGCCACTAGCCCTGTTCATTTGAGCCCATTCAGTACAGTTCAATGCTGATTGAGTCGTCAGGTGTGGTTTGAAAGTTAAAAATTTAAATTTGCTACCATGCTCTTGAAGAATTTACATTATTTTGACCACACCAATTTTCAATACGTTTGTTATACAGCAAACCTGAAGGTGTTTTTTAAAATCTAAATGTATCAACTGATGGCCCTTACATTTATGACTGTGTTGCTCTGTGAAGTTTTATGAACGATGCAAACATTGGAGAGAATTTTAGGAAAATGTTCCATATCTCCTTGGGGGCTAATAATTTTGACCTTAACTGTACAGGTCAGTTTCTGTCTTTTCAGTGAGGACATGCTGCTCTGCCTTCTAAGAAGACCTGTGTTTGAAAGGTGATTATAGTCAGGCTGCTGTTTATCTGTTGACATGGGGCCGAGGCAGGCTGCTGTCTCCCCACAGATAATGGACTCCTGGCTGCTGCTGATCCCAGATGATGAGCCCGCCACTGATAAAAGACTCTCTCTTTCCCTCAGAATGACGACGACGCAAGACATCCACTGCATGAGCTGAAAACTGCGGTGGCCATTTTCACAAAACAGCCTCTTTATGGCCTTAAACACATCAAATAAAGTTCATCTGTGGTTTGTTTGTTTGTTAATAATTAAGTAATTTTAAAGAGACAAAAGATTTACCCTAAAATTCTCATCAAATCATTTGGAAATCATGAAATAAAACATTGAATTGAGATTTTTAGGCTTTGCATACAGAGCCTCATAATTGGCTCATTAATGAGGGACTGTTTTAATGTTATCACCTTCTTTCCACACACAAGTTCTTTTAATTCTTCTCTCTTATAGCCTAACATAAATTTTTAGGCTTAGTGATATGAATATATAATGATCTCTGTGGAAGAGTGGTAATTTGGAGCTGCACAGTAAAGAGAAATCTTATAGTAGTATTAATATTGTATATTGTTTTTTTGTGTTTTTAGTCCAGTATCTCCATACTAAAAATATTCCTTTAATGATACTTAACCCTTTTTGCACATAGTCAAGTATAACTGATAGAAGTAGCAACACAAATAAAGCAATCTTTGACTCCATCTAGTGGCTATTTGTTGTCAATTCGCCTAAAGCATTAGAAAAAAATAAATGGTACGTTTAAAAAAAAGAAGCCATATTTTCAGTGTTTATAATGGGTTGTTATGGCACTTAAAATTATTTTTTAAAAGATCTTAAGTTAGGAGCAAAAAGTGCCTTGATTATGCTGCTTTAACACGGAAGTGTTTGTAGCTACTTGGTTGCTATGGCACCAGAGTCCGACAACAGAAGTTAGCAAGGTTAGCGTGAACGCTAAGTGTTTACGCTAAGTTCAAGTAAGTTCTTTAATTTTTTTTTGTCGAGTTATATCCTTTATTTTCATACGCCTTTTTTCATTTCGAGTCTGCTTCTTACTCTTTTGACGTTTAGCTGTTAATGTTAGCCACACAGGTCACTATCTCAGTGTAGTTTAACAGTTTAGCTAAGCTACATTATGCAATTTCAGTGTCTCTTTACTCCAGGAGCATCAGTAATTTCACTACATTTTGAGCTGAGCCATTCTATTATTTATATCTTTATAGCTTGTGACAGAGTGAGGATAATCTCTTGTAGTCTTTTGCAGATGGAGGCCTCCTCCTCACAGAGCAGAGTCGGCGGGGGGCTGTGGAACAACCCCAGAGCCACCCAGTACAGCAAGGAGACCCAGGACATGCTGAGATGTGAGATGATGATGATGCACTTGTTGATATTCTGGTGTGGATGGGAAACGCATATAAAGGAGTTGACTGTGTGTGTGTGTGTGTGTGTGTGTGTGTGTGTGTGTGTGTGTGTTTTCAGGTCGTTAAAATTGTTTTAAATTTGAGTTATTCTCTCTCCTGGTGCTCAGTAATGATGCAGGAATCAAGGCTCACAAACCTCCAGAGAAAACAGATCAACGAATGCCTCAAAAGTAAGTTTGAGAGGTTGGGGATGCAGTATTATGATGATTTGTGTGATGGAATTTTATTATAGATAGACATCAAGTGTATATATTGTTTAAAATATTTCAATGTGGTTGTTATTGCAAAACTCAGTGTATAACCTGTTAAAAATCCAGATGATACCATATTGTATATCAAAGATATACTTAATCTTACTTGGTAATATGAAAATAGGCGCCCTCACTGTCAGCTCACACTTGCTGTACAGAAATGAAAACAGACAAGTGGTCAATAAGTAGTGAATGCACTACACCATTTTAATTTAAACATTTTAGTATGACTACGTTTTGTTTTGCCACATTAAAAACATTTCTTTTTACTTTTCCCTCTTACAGACGGAGCAGCTTTACCACTGACCTTTGACTCCACCTCACCTGCTTCCCCCCATCAGCCTAAAACGAATAAACTTGTCCAGAAACGTCTGTCAGGCAAGCCTCAGAGACGCAGCGCTGAATCTTGTCGTTCTGGGAACAGTTACGTCAGAGAAAAGTTCTGTTCTGGCCCTACAAGTATGTATGTTCTTGAAGCTGATGCTGTTATTAAATCTGCAATTGTATTTTGACAGGCCTAGATTGCAAAAAAACTAAATCTGGGGGGACCCTTTTTGTTTTACTTTCTGCGTCTTGAGAAACTTGTCACTTGTTTTTTCAACCTTTCACCCTAGGAGACTTGGAGAAAGAGAAAAGGAGGCTTCAGAATATTATGTCAACGGGACAAGAAGAGCCCACAGCTGCATCTTCCCAAAATGTTCCTGCATGTCACAACAGAGGGGTGGAGGAGGAGAGAGACCGGTGTGAGGAAGGTGAGGCTGACTGCACAGAAACAGGCAATGTAGAGGAGTTAAAAATAACTGCTGTAACAGAGAGGGAAAGTTCACAGAAAACACACAACATTGTTGCAATCATGCTGTGTCTGCTGTGTGCTACTCTACTTGATTAAATATATACAGCCCCCCTTAAGTAAGTCTAATATTAACCTGTTTGTTTCTTTTGTAGTTCTGGATGAGATAGAGGAGAGAAGACAGTTTCTGGCAGATATGGCCTCTCTGGGCCAGGTGAAGCAATACATCAACCTCATCAACACAGAGATATCCCAGGTAAACAAGTAATGCTTTACACACCCCGATTCCAAAAAAAGCTGGGACACAGAGTAAAACAGATCCTGATAATTTGCCAATCCTTTCTGACTTATACTCGATTTAAAACAATACAAAGACAATTTAATGTTTGACCTCATCAACACTGATATTTGTAAATACAGTATATGCTTGTTCTTAATTTGATGCCAGCAGCATTTTTCAAACAAGTTGGGACAGGGGAAACAAAATACTGGGAAAGCAAGGAGGGGGAGAGGTTCACCACTTTAAAACACGATTGTATACAGGATATTAGTTTCTTTACAAATGATTGTATTGTTTTTATTTACAGTTTAGAGCTCAAATTAGTCTGTATAATTGGTTTTGAAGAAGCTTTTGTAACACAGGCGTTTCAACTTCATTGATTTATTGTTATGAATGCTTATATGATGTTCTTGTAAAGAATATAATTAGGTGCTGATGCAGATCAAAAACAATATACTGCAAATAGATCAGTAAAATGGCTTTAGTTTCAGTCAGTATTCACGAAAATTGGGTCAGATTTGGTACAGCTTTATTTTAAGGGGTGTGCATTAGTCTGACATGACCAACCATGTCACCTGTCGTAAACATGGAGGATTTATTAATGTTTATAACGGTTGTCACCAAGTTTCATTTGGTCAGTTCTGTTATTTTAAATTGGGTTCATGTTTGGGACAGCCGTCATAGACATTCAAAAAGATTCCTTTATTTTGATAAGTGCCATGTCAGTCTTCTGCACACCCTTTCAAAGAAAGTGTTACCACAATTCATACAAACTGGCTGAGAGTGTATTATTATCTCTCAAATAGTTGCACTTAAATCTGTGGTGTCACAACTCCCATTAACAGAAAATTCGAGAACTGGAGGTGTTGGACAAGACCTGCAGTCTCAAGGATGCAACAATGTCTGGGAGGAAAAAGCTGACTGCAGAACAGATAACAAATATTAACGTTAAAGAAACGGGAGGAGAGAAGACTCACCATCACTGACTGAACTCCCAGAAATTACTTGGAAATCAGGTGCAAACTATATCTATAAATTCAGTCAAATTATATGAATGGGTTGAGTCAAGTGTGATGTAATGATGTCTGTAAAGAGGTTACTGCTGATGGTTTCATTTATATGGGCAGTTCAGGTGAGACAGCAGCAGCAGAGGACAAAACTGTAATGTCTAGTGGTGAAAAGATTCAATTAACAAGAAACATGAACTACTTGCATGAAGTTATTTTATTCCTCTGCCTTACAGTGTCAGTATTGTTTATAATCCTTCCGTTTTAGGACAATGTATAGCTGACAGAAATGTGGTGCTAGAGAAGCCGTTGGTTTCAGCTGGACAGGCACAGAGCAGAAACACAGAGATTACCATTTAAAATGGAGGACAAACAGACAATCTGAATGACAGGACAGGAACAGAATGAGTAAACATACTGACATTTACATTAGCTCGAACACATGAGGCTCATCAACATATGCAATTAAATAAATGGCACTCGTACAAACAATATTAACACATTTTAAGGCAACACATTGAAACATACAGAAAGGCATAGTAAAATATAAATGCATGATTGCATATTCAGGTTCCCCCCAATTGTTAAAACTGTTATAAACTGGTGTTTCGCTACAATTGTTAAAATACTGTACGTCTGCCTTTTTTTAAAAATATTAATTATTGCATGTATGACCTTTGATATTAATAAACTTTCTAACAGACATTTTCTATATGAATCTGATTGAGTCTACCACTTTGTTTCCAGCCACACCCATAAATACTGTATATCTACATTCGTCCTCCACAGCTTTGATGACGTTTTTATACAAATGACAACAATCACAGAAGAAACTAAAAACAAGGAAACCACAGTCATAACAGAGCAACTAAAAGAGTTCATCTTGAAGTTTTTCCTTTCACTAGTACCACAGGACAGACTATTCAAGGAGTAAATCAGAAGTAGATTAAAAACACATTAAAAACTCGTAGCTATCAGGGATCAACTTGCATCCAACTGGCTTCATTCAAAGTGAACTGAATCACACCTTTGCTGAGCCTGGATAAAGGCAGACAGGGGCAGAGACGTGGGCTGTGAGGCAACATACAACCAGTCAGTGCATTAATATATAAACGTTCTCTACACTTCGCTAGCTTGAAAGGTCAGAGTTCATAAACATGTCAGTTCTTAAAACGGCTGAGACTCTTTAAAACACAACTAATAAAAATAATCAGTGAAGTCAGATGTAAGTGGATTCTGGGTTGATGACAGTTAAAGGAGACCTTGTCTTCTTGACCCGATGCATTTCCTCTCTCGCACCCTTTTTTTAAATTTTCCTTTGTCTTGCTCATCTCATGTCCTCTTGGGGGAGAATGTGTCCTTTCTATGGTGTTTTGTCCTTGCGGGGGCTCTTGCCTGGTTCTCCTTTATGGCTCAGCCTCTTGAGCACCTTAATGGGTTTAAACTTTGCCCCTTTTTTCTTCTGCTTTTCCTCAACCTCTGGATCCTTATGGAAGTCTGAGGATGAAAACAAACAAAATTACATTGATAAACTTGCTTCATCTTTAACTTGCTGCAAACATACCATACTCTTCATCCTACCTTTTTTCTTCAGCATGGCTCCAATAATTTTATCCTCCTCTTCTTCCCTGTGACAGGATGACTGTTAGATTGCTGGTAGTTGTGAAGTATCAGTGATCAATAAGTCTGGGTCAGTGCAGTGATACACAGTGAACTGCCAGTCATTGATTACCTCTGTCTGTCCTGGTCCATGTTGTTGACAATTTGGTTGCGCTGTTCAATGATGGTAACCAGCTCAGCCATTAGCTCCTGCTCCCGACTCTTGTCCTCCTCCGTCCAGTCTTTCTCTGAGAGGGAGAGAGTCCCCCATGATCAGTGTTGAACCCATTGACTGTATATAAAGATGGACGACATGAGAGCTCAAAAGTGAAGCCAAAACATCTCGATCGCCCCCCCGGTGGTGGGCTACATATAGGTGCTAAACTCCTCCTCCTCCTCCTCAATGATATCAGGTAAGACTAAAAACTCAAACTCAAAAACTCAAAGTACACCTCAAATAAATTTTTTCCCCAAAGATGGTTTCGGTCATTTTAGATAGTTCTTATCACGCTGATGTATGTTCAAGTGTTCATTTTTCAGTTCAGTTTGGTTTTGATGCTATAAAAACAGGCTGAAACTACATGATTGACAGCTGAGCCCTGCTGGCGATTGGGCCCGCAGGTGTATAGGTGGGAACATGATACCACTGTGCAAACTCCAAATGACATCACCAGCGCAAGATGGCAGCCGGGATATTTTGGCTTCATTTTTGTACAATGGGAGGAAGTGGAGACGCGTCGTCCATGTTTATTTATGTCAGTGGTTGAATCCATGTGCATTTTTTGTTAGATTAAAAAAACCCATTGTAGTAGTTTCTTTTTATAATATAACGTGTATAGATATGAAGTGTTGGTGGCAGCAATTTGCTTTGTCACCTGAGTCAAGCATTACACACAAACACATTAAAGGAATGGGTTTGACTCTACGTTCTCTGAACATGATAAGGCCAAACACACCAGGTTTGTTGAGAAGACACCTCAGCTCATACTCCACGTCAGCTTGCCTCTCTTCCAGATTCTGCTGCTTCGCTCTGCAGTGAGGAAACATTCACAGAGTATGTTACACACCGATAACCTCCAATTTACTACTGTACTTTTAAACATGAAGTCTTCATGAAAAAAATCAATGATCCTCAATATAAAAAGGCTGCAACAGAGAAATCATCTCATCTTTTCTAAATAACTAGTCATGATTTTTTTCACTAGTCTCTCTGGTTCAAAAAAAAAAAAATCACAGGAACTTGACGCATTAGTTACACTGAATAAGTCGGCTATATACGAGCACAACTTAAATTCAGTTCATGAGCGGGCTTGATTGGCATTGAAGTCTAACTTCGTCTAACATTTGGCCCTCGCTGCAGTCTGATACTTACGTGTAAACAAGCTCAGCTTCTCGGCGTACTAAAAGGTGTTTCTCATGGATGAGAGTGAACCAGTCCACCAACAGGTGCTCCTCATCCTCATCTGAAAACACAAAAGAGGAACACAAATATATTTATTATGTTTCTATTGTGATTAATTTTTATGATCCTGTACTTTCGTGAGCTATTTAATCTATAGCAGCCGTTTTTCAGTTAAGTGTGACGTGTTACCGTTAGGGTTGTCTCTCAGCTTCTTCTCCAGCTCCACTCCCCTCTGCTCCAGTTCATCCAGCTGCTTCTCCAGCTGACTCATCTCCCCGTGGATGTCCTCTACTGGGATGTACTGATCTGACTGCACCTGGGTGGATGGATTAGACACACAAGTGCAAACATCCATTCAATACATTCTTCAATGCTACAGCAAACAGTATATGTTCCTTTTAGGTTTTGTACCTTGCGTTTGATAAGAGGGAAGCCATGGCCGGGGGCCGGGGGCCTGGCAGGTCGAGGGCCTTTTGGTGGTCTGGTTTTTGATTTTGCAGGGGAGGGAGAAACTTTCCTGTTGAACGGGTTCTCCTTACAGATCCGCTAAAAACAAGGAAAGATATACAGTTGGAATATGATTTGCAATGTGTAATGCTTTATATTGCTTTATTTGGAGGAGGACCTATTACCTTATTGTTTGATTGGATGGCACCTGAGGCCAGTGGGCTGGGGGTTGTTGGGGGTCCTGACGCAGGGGCTCCGGTCCCTTTGGTCCCCAAGCTGCGACCGGTCTGTGGGGTAGATGGAGCTGAGGTGGCATTTGATGACATGGGAGCAGGGTAGGGGCTTTGGGAGGCATGAGGCAGATGCTCGGAGGAGGAAGGAGAAGACGCGGCGTCGCATGGTGAACAGATGGAAGGCTCTGAGACACTCTTGGTGAAGGTGGGTTGCTGGTCCCTGCTGGCTCTGCCACACAATGGGGGCTGGGAGGAGCTGTGGTCTGAGCTGGAAGACAGACTCTCTGTGCTGAGAGCTGGAGAGGGAGAGCAAGAGGAGGGCTGAGAGTGAGGGAGGCCTGAAGGAAAGAAGGTTTAGTAAAAAACCAAAGGGAGCAGAAATGAAACAGGAATCAAAGTAGTTGGGACAGATTGAAGTAGAGGGAGGATGGGGAAAAGAACAAAAAACAGCAATGAACATCTATATACAAAATCCTACTCTCTTTATACTCCAGCCTCATTGTTCTAGTTCAACTTACATCTTAAATTGGAGGATGTTTGAATCCACATCAAACAAACTGTTTAGGATTTGGAACCCTTTACATGTGTAAACTGTATATCAGTGTTTAAAGGTGTGTTTGAAAGATATGAAGCCAGGTGTGACTGCATTGGTAGCGTAGTGGATGACAGAAAGCTGTGGAAATAGCAGAGAACAGATCATAAGCACTGTACAGGATGTAGCCAACTAATTGTAGAGTCATAACACAAGAGTCCATCAGTCTAACCTCAGAGGGTTCCCACAAGTTGCAGAGCCTCAAGAATAGAAAGTCCACATTACAGTTCGAAAAAAAAAACAGTTCAGTGAGAAACCTGAAGCACTCTGGAACAAATTTTAAGAATCAGATAAAACATCTTGTCTGCTCAATCACAAGCAAATGCATCGACATTCACTGGATAGCATTCAGCATGCAGACAGTAATCCGTGCTGCTTATTGCAGTAAGGGGCGCGATTTGCTGCAGAACTAAAATAAACAGTAGGACATAATATGAAACGATAAGATGTTTTACTATTGCCAAACGATAGATATCATCATATCACAAAGCCCTAATAGTAAATTACTTATTTTGTTACAATAAAAAGAAGAAGATCATATTATATATTTGCATTCATTTGGTGCTCCATTTTATCCTATGAATCACTTGATTCAAATAGAGGATTTTGTTCCAATGAACTTTTTTTTTTTTAGGGTGATGATGCCATAAAATATGATGACAGACATTCATAGCTTCAATTAAAAACCTTAATATAATGCTCCGAATGTTAAAAAAAAAAAAGGTTAAAAAAAACCTTAGCTCTTGACTGGCCAAGCCGACTTCAATGCACGTCACTGGCTGCAAGTTCACTGAATTAACTATTAAATAAAACTTTATTTGCATTTAACTTCATTTGTCTAATTAAATTTGGTCTTATAAATGGAAAGTATGTTTAAAAATCATTACAGGACACCATTACATCAAAAGTCAACACTTCATAGTTTCATTTCAACACCAGTCTACTAAAATGCTGCAAAAAAAGAGCACTGTTTTCCAATCAATGTCCAAATACTGCTTTTTAGTAACATGTAGTGGCAGCGAAGGAAACAACAACATGAGCAAACACATCTTCTCCTCCACAGACTGTTGTACAAATTTCTAGCTTACCACCCAAAGGGTTATTTATTTATGGGCAAGTATTCACCTCTCAATAGTACAGACTTACTCATATATCACAATAAAAGGTGCTAAATTAAAATGTATAATCTTAAATAAAAATGAGGGCACAGTTTGATTGTAAAATTCAATACTGATCAAACTTACCTTGGTTACCTACAGGTGGCTTTGGAGCACGAGGTGCCAGTCGTTTCTTACTCTTGGTGCTCCCGGGGCTGGCCGAGCGGGATGAACTTCCTCCACTAGGGGGAGTGTCTGCACCTGTCGCTTCAGCTGCCTGAGTGATGCTGTACCATGGGTGACTAGCTACAACTGTTGCTGGAATCACACTTCCTTCACTCCCCTCCTCTTCCTCGCTATTTTCATCATCATCATCATCATCATCATCATCATCATCGTCCTCGTCGAATGGGTTGGAGGGTGGTGGTGTGCTGGGTCTGGAGCCCTCCCCTTTGAGAGAGGACAGAGAGCCTGTATTGGAAGGTGTTGCCTGTCCGGCAGGGGGAGGGGCGGGGGCTTTCTTCTTCTTGGGTTCTGATTGGACCAGGGCAAGCCAAGGTGGGTCTTTGGGTTTATGGGTGCCACTGGACAGGCTGGACAGTGAGATACACAGACAGGGATGGAGGGGTCACAGAGGGGAAGACAACAAAGTACAGCCAATGGAAGGGCAAACATCTACAGTACATGCTGTGAACAGAGACTGATGATAAGACTGAGGTAGATGAAATGGTAGAAATGGACAGAAAAAGAGGTATTTAACGGGAGATAAACTACCTTCCAGGAGACTGTGATCTTTCTCGAGGTTTGGGAGGAGTCGGAGGCTTCTGGTTTTCACCTGTGATTTCAAGCAAAATGTGAGGATGAATATGAACAGATCCTATTCTCATCTATAATCACTTATTTATTCTGCAGTGAGAAGGCACCGACCGTCTGCCGTACGGAGCAGTCGAACCCGAGGGGCAGGGCGAGGAGGAGGGGTGGGTTCAGAAGTCCGGCGGGGTGCCGGCACCGGCCGACTGGCACCTTCATGATGGGTGACAGGTGTAGAAGGGAGGTCCCCATTAGATGTTAATTTGGCTGGTGTGTTAGTATCTTCCTCATTCTTCTCCTCTTCATCGCTCTCATCAAAAGGGTTGGGAGGAGAAGAAGAATGTTGTGTCTCTGTCTCTCCGCTGCCATCCATGTCTTTTGCTTTTTCCAAAGAGTCTGCTTCATTTGGTGTAACAGCAGTGACTGTGACAGAGTCATTGGTAGGCTTGTTGGTGTCATTTGTTTGGCTTTCTGGAGAAGTCGTCTTTGTCTGGTCCCTCTCAGAGGGCGAGGTGTGGAGAACTGTGCTGTGACCAATTCTGGCGGACTGAACTACCACTGGTCTCTTAGTAAGGTCTGGCCTGCCATTCTGATTGTCTGAAGCATGCCTTGTAATATGATGTGTACAGACCAACGCCCCGGAGTTGCTTCCTAATTTGTAGGATCCAGGAAGCAAAGTGCTGTGACACTCTATGCACCTGAGACAACGACACAGCACAACAGAACGGGTCAAAGACTGTTGAGATATAAAGCTTCAAATGATTGATAACATGAGCACAACAAGTCTATCAAAGAATTAAACAGTAATCTGCTATTGTTTGATAGATACAAAATCTAATTGTTAACTATTTTTTCTGCTCTTTTCATGATATCAAATCTAATGTTTGACACTATTTATGGCCACCATTTTTTCAGAAATAGCCAAATAATGTAGTGGCGGGGTCAGCCAGATCTTATGCCTGAGAAATTCACATTAAATGAGGCATGCATGTACTGATAATGCAACCCGAGCATTTCTTACAGCTGCTAGTTCACATTTAAAGGACTCAACTAGTGAAACATGGATAGCACTTCTAATGGGATAATGGAAAAAGGCCAATTTATTGTCTGACTTCTTTAATAAAACAAGGAGTTTGTGTGGCTGCCTGCTCTGTAAATAGATAAACCAGTTGCTCTTATGTAAATGTAGTATTAAATCAATCAGGACTAAAACCTTAAGGATTCTCAGTTTAGGAAACCTCAAAAGAGTATCTTTTTAAACACTGCATTGTTAGAAATATATTATCAATCCACAGCATTGTTCCATCATAGCTGTCATACAGAGGTAGACAGTAGCCGTAGCTGCAGTATTCACCTGAAACAGTTGCGATGGTAGAGCTTGCCGTCCACCAGAAACCTCTGCACCAGGTGGACATGTTTCTGGCAGGCAGCGCAGGTGCTGCTGAGCGTGCTGCGCTTGACTGCTGCAAACACATCTGCACCTCTCTGTGTGGGCTGGCTCGGCTAGTGCAAGTGACCAGGACGTTGTTTGCAGGGAGGGGACGTCAGGGGAAAGAGGGGGGGGGGGGGGGGGGGGGGTG